>JAVSCE010017148.1:0-20622 GCA_032199065.1 Smutsia gigantea | reverse complement strand
GGATTTGGGCTTTTTTCACTCTAATAGCCTTCCCCCCATATCCATCTATGATAGTGGGGGTCCCAGGGAACCGCTCAGGGTTACCATGAATCAGTGAACATTCAGCCCCAGTGTCCACCAGAGCCAGGACACGTTGTATGTTCACTGGGGACCAATGGGTAGCTATTTCAATACGTGGCCTCTTGTCCCCCCCTGGTCCCTCAGGGCAGATACCTTGACGTTCCCCTCAGTCAAACTATGTTCCCCAATCACCTTCCTGTGTGGGCTCAAGTGAGGTTGGCTCGCTTTCCAGCAGGAAGTCTTGCAAACACACACGCTGGACTCATGGCTCTGTCTCTGATTTCTGCCTCTTTGGTCTTAATGGCTGGAACTGCTGCTCTGGTTTCAGCTGTTGCCATAGCTCTAGTAAGATCCTATTTGACTTCCCATCTAATTTCCTTCCATCTGCTCCTGCCCATATTAAATCAATCCACATCTGGGTCCTCGTAACCTTCATGCGGCCCTGTAAATTCTTCTTATGAGCAACAGGTCTTACTTCTTTCTGAATTCTCGTGGCTTCAGCCTCTCCTAAGTCTGGTACTGTAGGTGTCACCTCGCTTACGGGATGCCCTAAGTGAGGGGAAAGAATGGCCACTAGAGACCAAAAGAGGGATGTAGGAGTTGTTTGAGGTACAGTATTCTTCATCCCAGTAATGAAAATCTCTTCATCTGGGCCATAATTCTCTGGACTATAGATGGCATTTCTCATGCCTAGCTCTCGTAACACCTGTTGGAGCTCAGCATATGTCTGCCATCTAACAGGAGAGGATGGTAGACCACCCGGATTGGGCCACACAGCATGAAGTGCAGCCATGAGCCAATCGAGGAGGGTGTGATTCCCTGGGGTCTGATGTGCATTTTGTAATCGCTGCCTCAAGGCAGGCTGCACTGTCAGGGAAGACAGCTTTCCCATCTCTGACCCCGACAGAACAATTCCATCCACCCCAAAGTCCCACAGATGCAGGAGCCAAGCTGATATTGACTCTGAGGGCTTCTGCGTAAACTGGGAGCCCAAGTCCACCAGCTCAGCCTGAGTATAGGGGTGGACCATAGAGTGCTCCATGACCTGGGGAGGGGGCTGCTCCTCTCCTTGGGGAACTTTCACCTGCTGGGTCCTTATTTTCTTTACAACCACTGGGCGTGCTTTCAATACAGGAGGCGCCAGTGCCTCTGGCATCACCCCTTCTCTTTCTCCAGCTCCTCCATTACTGGGGCTGATGGCACCTTTCTCTCCCCTCCCCCAAGTGCTTTCTCTGCTACAACCTTTAACTTTTCTACTGTACCTCGCAGCAATGCTACCTCAGTCTTTAGAAGGTCTCTTACCTTCAGCTCAATACTTTGCAGCTGACGTTCTTGTACCACCTCCGCCTGTGCTTCCCTCAGGAGTTTGCCTTTTTCCTTGATGACCTCTTCCTCCTTCAGAACACCTGGCAGCGCTGCTGTCTCGTCTCCAGTGGCTCCTTGCTGCCGGCGCTCTCGTGCTGCCTCCTCTCCAATCAAAGCCATCTCCTCCCTCAGGGAATCCACAGAAGTTTGCAGCTCACATTCTCGTGCCACCTCCTCTAGCATCAGTGCCATTTCTCTCCTCAGGGAATCCACAGAAGTTTGCAGCTCACGTTCTCGTGCCGCTCTTTCTTGGGTCTCCTCTGTAGACTTTTTTAGCACTGTGAGAAGCAGCCAACCCACAGTCCCTGCTGCCTCACAGGCACTCTGCTTCTCAAAGGATCTACTTATTATACGAAGGGCCACCCCTACTGCCTCAGGTGTCACCTCCACTTGCCTCCAGTCCTGGGGTGGGGCCCAGTCCTCTAGAAGGCAAGCCCTCAGACCACATACCCATTGGGGGACAATCCACTGTCTCCCCATTCACAGGGGCAACTGGCTGAAGCACCCCTCCCATAAGGGCAGCTTGTCTTTTTCCTTGGTCAACAATGAACCTTACTTTCTTTGCCAATTGTCTTGCAAATGAGTTTCAGCCCCAGGGAAGTTCCCTATAGATTAACTGTGACCAAAGAAATTTACAGCAAAGGGTTCTTGGGGTGAAAAGATTATACCCAACTTTATTTCGAGGTGGCAGGTCAGTCCCTTGGCGCTGCCACCACTCCAGCCTCCGCTCTGCTCTCCTACAGCCTTCCAGTCCCGCCATCCAGTCTCTGGCAGAGCACTGGGCGGAAGTCCTTACATTAATTCAATAATGGCTTATTGCCTAAAGGTGTGCAAGCGGTAGCATAGCAACAGGCCAGTTACATTTAAGTTCAGTGAGGATCCTGGCCATAGGAACCCTAACTTCCCCACACATAGTTAAGTCTCCAGGTTGGGATTCAAACCAGGTTTGTCGGACTCCAAAGCCCATCTGTTAATTCTCCTCTCTGAAGGGCTGTTATAACCATTAAATGAAATAAGATATGATATTAACAATAATAAAAGTAACCACCTCCTTGTATTGAGCACCTACTATGTTGCAGACATTGTCCTAAGAGCTTTCACAGGCATGTGTCACTACTACCCGAGAAGTGGGTATTATCATTGTTATCGCCCTCCTTCTACAAAGCAGGAATCTCATTTGCATAGAATGAGGCAGAGGGCCTAGTTTTTTTTTTTAATTGCCCAAGGGCTCCTGAATGGCTCCTGGGTGAGGGCTGGTCACCAGAAAGACAAAGCCATCATTAGAAGCTTAGAATTTTCAGCCTCATCCCCATCCTCCAGGGAAGGGAGAGGGGCTGGAAATGGAGTGAATAATTGATCATGCCTCTGTGAGGAAGCCTCCATAAAATCCCAATAGTAGGGGGATAGGGGAGCTTCCAGGCTGGTGAACACATCCCCATCAGGAGAGTGACACATCCCAACTACATGGGGAATGAAGTTCCTGACCTGGGGACTCTCATCCTGTGTATCTCTTTCATATGGATGTTCATCTTGTTAAACAACAAAATCTCAATCGTGTAAATTTAAAGATCAAATTGACTTTATTCACTGATTCATGCATTGGGCAGCATCCCATTGAGCAAACAGAAAGGAGTTTGGGGGAGCTGTATCAAATAGAAGGCTTTTATAGGCAGAAGCGGGAAGGGAAAAGGAAAGAGCAGATTGCCTCATCTTTCTTTGGAGGCTGGAAAGGCTCTGCTGCATAGCAGAGTACCTCACTAGTGCTGACCAGGTAATTCCAGATTGACTGGTTAAAGGTCAAATTCCTGGGAAAGGTTGAAATTGTAATCAGGTTAGGTATTAAGTCTTGTTTTGTTGATGTGGGGCTTAGCACAAGTGATTCCATTTTGGGACTCCTGTCTCATTTTGAACAGTCTGTATCCTTTATCATATCCTTTAATAAGCTGGCAATGTAAGTGTTTCCTTAAGTTCTGTGAGCTGCTCTAGCAAATTAACAGAACCCAAGAAGGGGGTAGTGAGAACCTCCAATATATAGCCGGTTGGTCAGAAGTACAGGTGACACCTGGGACGGTGACTGGCATCTGCAGCATGTGTATGTTGGAGAGGGGCAGTCTTGTCAGACTGAACCCTTAACCTGTGGGATCTGACACTCTCTCCAGGTAGATAGTGTCAGAACTGACTTAAATTGTAGGCCATTCAGCTGGTGTTACGGAGAATTGCGTGATGTGGAGAAAAACCTCCACACATTTGGTGACCAAAAGCAAAGTGTAAAGGAGACTCACAGGGAAGAGATATAGCAGGGAAGAAGTGGGTTTTCCCCTACATTGTGTGGGGAGGAAAAATAGTTTTCCCTCTACCCTTCTAAGTTCTTAGCTCAGACAGCCTGTAATAAAAAGACAGATTAACAGGAGAAAAACAAACAACAGTATAATGATATGTATACTTCCTGTACACATGGGAAATACCCAGGAAAATTGTGCACCTCCACAAAATGGCCCAAGCCACCACCTTAAATGTCATCTCCATCTAAAGACAAAAGATGTTGGGGGTGGGGAACTAGTTATGGGAGGTTATCAGGAAAAGGGTAAGGTTGTTATGCAGATTTAAATAATTGCCTTTTGCATTGATAAGAGTTTCTGCAGATTTGTCATCGTTCTTTTCCAGGTACAGAGAGGGAGACACCCTTACAAAAGGAGATTTCACCTACAAATATGAATGTTTCTCACAAAAGTGTTACTATACTCAGCTTTCGGAGCTTCACCTATGTCTACTGTTTCTGAAAAATAACCAGCTTAAAATAATCAATATGCCAAAGGGGCTGTAGAGAAAATGGAAATTGTATGACCAGGATTCTTGCCTGGCTTTAATATCACCCATTGTATATACATAAAAGAGCCTGTTTGCATACCCACGGGTGGCAGGATATTTATCAGCAGGGCTGTCAGTCATGGTAGTGCCTGCCCAAGGGAGATGTGGCCAGGAAACAAACACACAAGCGCCTGGTCATAATTGATCAGGATCCACCAGTCACCATAGGGGCCCGACCACAGAGTTCCTCCAGGTGCTAGGGGCAGGGAAGGAAGGACAGCAGAGGGAGCAGTGTGTGCAAAGAAGCAGAGCTTAGAGGGTGGAGACAGGAAGCAAAAGAGAAGCCGGGGAGCCCCGTGCTAAGCAGGAGTGAACAGAGGTGCAGCCAGAGCCACAAGCAGAGCCCAGTGCTGGGGAGCAGGAGGCAGCCCATGGGCTGCTTGTGGCTATAGCTGGACCAGAGATTGAGACGGAGCAGATGGTAGTCTAGCACTCGACCTACTGCTGTGAGAATAAACATAGTATGAGCCCCTTTTAACCCCTAAATTTCTTTCTTTATTGGGTCTCAGCAAATTCATAATGAACTTTCCTGGATCAGGGACACCCCTCCTCCCAGAGCAGCAGAGGTATGTTCTGGGATGGCATATTTTACTTCCTTTCAACAGGAAGGAAAAGCTGAGTTTTTCCTTTAAGCATTTAAACCAGCTCTGCTAACAAGAGGCTTGTTCCCAAGGAGGAGTCGGGGAGGGGTTGGCCAACTCTCCGAACTGAGCTAAGGGACCAGGACAGGGTCCCGCAGCCAGCAGGCAGCATGACACGTGGGCAAGGCCTAGGCTGGGGACTGCCCAGGCCGATGGAAGGGAGAAGACCAAGACAACTACAGTGCTCGGCTCTGCTAAAAGCATTTAAATTGACTTTGTCAGGGAGCCTGTTCCCAGCCCTGTGGTTTAAGGTAGTGGCTGAAGGAAGGGAGTGACAAGAATGGAGGAGGTTGGTCCAGTCGCTAGAGAAAACAGCACATGTACCTGTCATTTGGGACTGAACTGAACAGAGAAATGTCACTTCCAGGTCTCCAGCCCAGACAGTTGGAGAGACAGTGGAGGGCCTGCTCAAGGGCCGCCTTGCCTCACTGATGAGAACAGAAGAGCTGCCCGATGTGAGAAGCCTCTTGGATCAGCTGTCTTCAGGGGGCAGAATGGAGCCCCCACAGACTGGGCCTAGGTGGGGGTGGAGGAGAATGGTCAAGAAAGATTCCTTGTAGGTTCAAGTTGTGTTAAGTCTGATCAGAGTGATCATGCGATTCCATTCCACAGTACCAACCAAGGGAGAAGGCAGCAGCTTATTGTGGAGGATTCCCAGGACAAGTCCATGTGGCCTGAGACAGCCTAGGCCTGGAAATCAGTCTGTTTCTGCTGTTGCAGAAACCACACTTCAACTTACAGGGGCCTGGCTGAGCAGCTGAGGGGCTGTGGCTCCTCACTGAGGTAGAGCAGAGACATGGGACAGGGATCATGATTAATTTTTCTTGCCTATGCTGAAAAATGCCAAGACATGAACAGTATAGTAAGAACAGGAGGGACTCCATCTTAAGGCTAAGATTCCATTTTAAAAACCAGGGAGTTAGGAGGTAAGAGTCCTAACATATTGTATGGTAATCAGACAATAACCTATCCTATCTTAAGGCAGGGCAAGTAGCCCTAAATGATATGTCCCCACTGCTTGAGGGTAACCACTATCTTGGAGAAGAACAGGATCAAGAAATTCCTTGTGTTAAGTTTATCTTACAGAATATCTAGAGGACTGATTATGGATGATGACATAATGTCTCTCTCTGGAGATAGACATCATGCGACCACATGTCAAGCTGATGGCCCCCACCCCCGGTCCTTTGCCCCATTCTTGAAAGCCTTAAAAGACAGAATCCTAAGCCCTTAAGTGCACCTCTCTCTGAGGTTGTCCACACTCCCCTTTCTTTGTGTACTTTGTCTTAAATAAAGCCTTCTGAATTCTCAACTTACTGAGTTTTGTCTCTGTGCAGTTCCAAGCCTCTTGGGAGGTTAATAAAAGACCCTTTTCCCAGTGGCAAGACTTCACTATTTCATTCAATTTTCTAGACTTAAGCACAAGTCTTCACTCTCTCTGTTCTACTGCAGACAAGTTGGGAAGGGGTATTGAGATCACTGACTGGGCTTTCAAGTTCCTTTCGCCTGGGTGATCTGGACAGGACTGCAGCTGTAGATCATGCTCTTTAGTAACCTGCCTGAAAATCTCCTTTCTTTGTCTTTGGGAAGTTCTTAGAACATAATCTCACTCCACCCAGTGCTCTGCAGCTCCCCCAAGTCCTGGGGTGCTAGGGGCTTAGTTCCCACGCTGTGCAGATTCAAGTGAACAGTGGACACCAGGTGACCCTGGCTTCAGGAATTGGCAAGGGATCTGCCCTATGCTGAGCAGGAGTTCAGTGAGCTTCCCTTTCCTCCCTCTGTTCTACCTGGCTCTCTGCTACCTGCAGGGCTGCTGCCCTTCGCTACTACTCTCACTTTAATGAATTCCTTCCTTACCTACACTCCTCCAACCTGTTAGATAATTCTTTCTCCATCAAAGTCAAGAACCCTCCCCTGTCCAGGTTGAAGTTTCACCTCGTGTTCAGGGAGAGACCTCTCCAGACACAGCAGCTGCCAGACAACATCACCAGAAAGTCAACTCTGTGATGAAAAGGGATCCCTTTGTCTCTCTATCCCCAGCTCTCAGATTAGTGCCAGACAAAGGGTAGGTGCTATGGAAACATCATTTGTGTTGCCCTGGGAGGAGGGGATAAGGCGGGAGGGGTGAAGCCATCAGCAGGCCCCAGCCCCAAGAAGGGCTTTTACCGAGTCCTTCAAACTTCTTCTGTTCACCTTCCAGAAACTGTTGCAACCTAAAATTTTCAATTGATTCATTTTCATTTCCTTTAAATTCCATGTAAGTAATACAAGAATATGTTCTCCGTGGACAAAAAAGGAAAACCTTGCAACTATGACTAAAGTCTCCTTGGGCATCCCTGCCCATCCCCAGGCCCACTGGGAGTAACCCTAGTTATAACCGCTGTTATAGCTTTGGTGTGATCCTTCAAGCAGAGCCCAGTCGGGGCATTTACATCCATATGGATGCATACATGCAGACATAGAGCGGTGTGTTGTGGGTGTTCTTTTACATAAGTTAGATCACACTATTCTTGTTGTTCTGCAACTTGGGTTTGTCACTTACCAGGCTGCCTGAGAGATTAACAAACATTTACTGTGCCCTTCCCCTGTGCCGTGTACTATTCTAGTGTTACCGAGCCAAGTTGTGTCTCTTTGCAGGCGCACGGTGATTGTGGAAAACCAAGCACCAAGGCACTGGTTTTTTGCAGAGAGAAAGTTTTATTGTCAGGCAGCTGAACAAGGAGACAGGGGGCAGGGCTTGAATCTGTCTCCCCAACCTGAGATGGAGCACAGAGTCCATGCAGGAGGTTTCTGCATGTTTAGCAGAGTTGGTGAAAGTAACAGAATGGGGCAGGACTTTTTTTGTTTGCCTGCATAGCATGTTAACATGTCACTACATGCACTATATGTCCAAAAAATCATGGCTAAGCCCTGCCCAGAGGGGGAGATTTTAGTAGGGTAATGAACAAAAGGTAAGTAGATGGTCTGAAACTGTGCACAGGCTCTAGGAGGGTAGGTGGGCTCAACCAGCTTGGACCCGTTTGCTCCTAGTGAGGCTGGCTCCAAGCGTCCTGCAAAATGACTTGTCTTAGAAAAGACAGTGCAGAAAGCAGTAATGAATTTTATCAGGGGCAGGAAATGACTTATGGCTTTTTAATTAGAAGGCTGCCATTTCACCAAAAGCTGGAAAGACCTTAGTGTACAACACAAAAACGGCTGCCCTGCTGGAGCTCACATTCTGATGGAGGGAGACAGCCAATAATAAACAAAGTAAGTGAATAAAGTAGTGGGAGAAAGGGCATGGCAGGAGGGGTTGCAGTTTTAAGTAGGATGGTCAGCGAAGGCCTCACCAAGACCCGAAGGAGGTAAGTGAGCAAGCCAACCAGCTATGGGAGGAAAGAGCATTCCAGGCCAGGAGTGGGCCAGCATGTTGGAGGACTAGCAGGGAGATCAGGTGATTCTCAGGGCAGGGTGAGTGACGTGGATAACAGTTGTTTTTGTTTTGAGTAAGATTAAAACACTGGGCAGTCCTGAGCAGAAAAGTGATGTGATCCAATTGATGTTTTACCAAGAATTGAGAAGCCACTGCATTCTGGATACATGTGAAGATAGAGCTGACAGGATTTGCTGATGAATTGGATGTAGGGTGTGAGATGACCCCAGGGTTTTTGGCCTGAGTAACTGAAAGCATCGAGTTGCCATTTCTGAGATTAGGAAGACTGTGGGGAGAGCAGGTTTAGGGGGAAGGCATCAGAGATTTGTTGTTGAGCTAAATATGACAAGGCATGTCGACATCCAGGTGGCGATGTCAAGGAGGCGGTTGGTTAGACAGGTGTGGAGTACAAGACAGAGGTCCTGGCTGGAAATATGAATGTGGGAGTTGTCCAGTACCTAAAGGCAACAGCCATGTCCAGCATATATTTACAGCTGTGGGTCTGGGTGAAACCACTTGGAAACACTAGGAAAGAAAAGAGATCTGAGGACACAGCCGTGGGGCACTCCACAACTAGAAGTCAGGAGATGAGGAGGAACCTGCCAAGGATGCTGAGGTCCAGTGAGACAGGAGAAAGGCCAGGAGAGTGTGGTGGCCTGGAGGAGGAGGGACAGGTCAACTTTATCAATCATGCAGAAAATTGATCCCTAGATTTGGTAGCATGTAAGTTGTTGATGACTGTATAGGGAAAAACCTCATTTTTTTCCCTTCCTATGTCAGGAAAAAAACAGCTCTTCCTGGTTTGTTTCTTCCCTGCATGTTTCCTTTACCTTCACAGAAACATTTCACTTCTGACACTTCTGGTCACCAAATGTGTGAAGGTTTTTCTCCACAACAACAAGCAATTCTCAGACACCAACAAGGTGCACAAGATTTCAGCTTAATTCTGATACTATCAACCCATCAGAGAGCATCAGATCCCACAGGTTAAGAGCTCATGCCCACAAGACTGCCCCCTTCACCCCAACTTCAGATGCCAGTCGCAAGCCCAGGTTATCACTATAGATATAGATGAGGGTGATAGATCAGAGGTTCCCATAACCTCCTCCTTGAATTTGATTAATTTGTTGGGGCAGCTCACAGAACTCAGGGAAACATGTTTCCCAGTTTATTAAAGGCTACGATAAAGAGGACAGATGAACAGCCAGATGGAAGAGAAACACAGGGTGAGTCTGGGAGGGTCCCAAACACAGGATCTTCTGTCCCCATGGATATGAGGTGTGTCACCCTCCTGGTGTGGTTGTGTTGCCTTACCTGGAAGCTCTCCAAACCCTACTATTGGGATTTTATGGAGGCTTCCTCACTTAGGCATGATTAATTAGTAACTTCCATTTTCGGCCCTGCTCCCCCCTCTGGAAGATGGTGGCGCAGGACAGAAAATTCCAAGCTTCTAACCATGGCTTGGTTTTTCTGGTGACAAACCCTTCTCCAGGAGCCATCCAGGAGCCCACCCAGAGTTGCCTCCTTAGAACAAAAGGTACTCCTAGTGCTCTTATCGATTAGGAAATTACAAGGGTTTTAGGAGCTCTGTGCCAAGAACAGGGGACAGAGTCCAATATATACATATTTTTCTATTATCTCACAATAATCTCAAGAACAACTTCGGTGGAGTGGTGGGAGCAAAAGCCAGATTGGAGTATATAAAAAAGAGGGCCAAAGGACAGGGGCCAGTCAATGCAGATAGCGCTGTTGAACTGCTTAGGAAAAGGGAAGGAGGAAAATGGGACAATAGCTAGAAGAAACTGTTTTTCTTATTCTTCAGTTGGAGAATAAAGAGCATATTTGTATGCTAACAGAAAAGATTCAGTAGAGAGGGGAAAACTGATGATACAGGAGAGAAGGGGCAACTGGTAGAGCAAGGTCTTGCAGTAAGTGAGAGGGAACGGGATTGAATGCCAAGTGAAGCATTGACAATTCATTATAGTAACAGGACTTTGCTCAGTACAGAATCTTCAACCCTAAAGGTTGGAGAAGATAGAGTGATGTGCTCCAACTTTCTTCCATAGGCAGGAATTCCCCCAATTCAGCCTTTCAGAAAATACAGGGCCAGACTCTGCTTGAACATCTCTAATGATGATGAACTGGCTACTTCCCAAAGCAGCCTTTTACAGTTTAAGACCTCTCATATTGGTTAGGGAGCTCTTTGTAATTGTACTGCACCAAAATCTGCCTCTGTCAATTTTACCCCCTGGACCAGGCTCTGTGCTCCAGGACCACAGAGATTCACAGTAACATAAGTTGCTAAGCATTTTGCTGATTTCAAGAACTCTTTTATAGACACCCTCTCACCAAATCCTCACAGCAGCACAATGAGGAAAGTATTATTCTCCCCCTTGCACCAATGAAGAAACTGAGGCTCAGTGAGATTACCAAAGGGATCAGGCTTAGTAAGCTGCAGAGCCATGAATCCAGCTGGGGGTTCCTGAGTCCAAAGCCCACACTTGCCACTCCTCCACTCTGCCTTGAATCCCCTCCCTCTCTCCTACATGCCAGACCTAGGCAGCTGTCATGTTCCCCATAAGCCTTCTCCTCCTCCAGCTAAACATACTCAATTCTTTCAATCATTTCTCATCAGGAGTTCCTTCACTCCTGGGCACTCCAACAGATGGGCTCCAAAAACTAAGTACCATATTCCAGGCTAGTCCTGTGCAGAGCAAACTCCTTGTGTCTCCACCCCCTTTGCTCAGGACAGTGTCCTGCCATTTCAGCAGCCTAGAATCAAATTCCCATGTTAGTAATGAAGCCTCATCAAACTGTTGTCTTGCTTATTTTTCACTCATAAATATGAATAATTTGCATATGTGTTTGGTCTGTTTTGCTCCTTTACAAAATCTTCAGTCCCCAGGAGCCCTGAGAAACAAGGGTTATAAGAGCACAGAAGGAGATGCATGAGGCAGACCCAACATTTAATTATACTTTGAAATGTGTGGAGAAGTGTGAAACATATCCGACTTGCTAGATTGGCATGTGGGCCCTATCTGTCTTTGGAAGGAGTGTGCCCTCCCTCTGGATCTCGATGAATGAAACCATGTCAAATTATTGCATCCATGTGGATTTCCAGCAGCTCTGAGTGTCTGGCAGACAGGAAACAAATCAAGTGACTATTCTTCCTGGCCCACTCTTGCCAAACCAGCTGCCAGGGGACCCTTGGAACAGAATTCCTAATGATGCCAGCTGGCCAACTGGAACCGGCGGCCAAACTGGGGCAGATTCTGCCTTGTGCCTAAGGGAGTAGCCAAACTTCCAAAAAAATGGGACGCATTCGCATAATGGGTAATACTGAGCTGTAGGCGTCAGGGCCTAGAACACCCAGAAGGCAGCTGACCCTGATCCCTCAACTGTCCTGGCAGGACCAGGCAGGGTTATTTTTTATTTTTGAGGGGTTAGCAACCTGTGGCATGCATGCCAAAGATGGCATGCACACTCATTAGCAATGACACTGGGACCGGCTGCAGTGCTCTCTGCCCCTCTCTTTCCCTACTGTTTGTGGGCACCATTAGCCACCCACTAGAAGAGCTGACCCTGGGTAGTGTCTTCTCTTGAATGCCCACTTGAGGTTCTCCTTGCCCCTTCTACCGACCTGGACAAAATCCCCAGCACATCAGAGAAAGGGGTCATGCTGTTAGCAGACCAATTGTGAGGGCAGGCCCACACTGACTGAGTGGAAACAGAGAGTGTGGTTTCCCCAGGGCCAGAGAATGCACAAATGACCATGACCGACACAATGCCAGTAAAGGCAGGGGCCCTTTTTCTTGATCTCCAAAAACAGAACAAATAATAATGAGGTATGATACAAAATACAGCCAAACATGCTTCAAGGAGATATCACCAGATTCTGCCCATTTGAGTCAGAACAATGTTTAAATGCACTCAGCCCATACACGGTTGCTGAAACACTGAGGCCAAGCCTTGCAGGCCTTTGGTCACCTAAAAAAGATGCCACAAACCTGAGCAGGGGACTATCTTCCATCATTTACTTCA
The DNA here is from genome assembly GCA_032199065.1 of Smutsia gigantea. NCBI lineage: Eukaryota > Metazoa > Chordata > Mammalia > Pholidota > Manidae > Smutsia > Smutsia gigantea. The sequence goes on along the minus strand of JAVSCE010017148.1, from coordinate 8,235 downwards.
TGCAGGAGGCAGACATGGTCTCACAGAGGAGCCGCCCTGAAACTACACCATAGAGAGACAAAGGAGTATTTAAATGGGGATCTTCATTAAATTCCATTCAGTTTGGAAATTATTTATTTGAGTGTCTAATATGAACAAGGCAGGACTGTGCTTGGTGCCACCAGATACACAATAGTGATGAAGTCATTTTACTTACTTCAAGGAGCTGAAAACTTTATAGGAGAGCTAAGCTGTCTTCACAGAATTTTTAATGTAGGACTGAATGTAAAAAGACACATTTGTGAAAATGCTATGAGACAAGGGAGAGACAACTTTTAGCTGGGGTATCAGAGAGGAGCTCAAGCAGGTCGTAAGATCAGATAGATGGGTCTTTGTAAAATGCGTAGCATTTAGACTAGCGGAGATGTGGGTGAGGGAAGGTAGGCAAGATTCTTCCATTCAACCACCCATCCAACCATCCAAGAACCCTTAACTGAGGATATGAATCAAATATAACAAGACTTTTTAAATACCCTGGTTGGATTGTGGAAAGCAATATGGAGGTTCCTCAAAAAACTAAAAATAGAAATACCATTTGACCCAGGAATCCCACTCCTAGGAATTTACCCAAAGAATACAACTTCTCAGATTCAAAAAGACATATGCACCCCTATGTTTATTGCAGCACTTTTACAATAGCCAAGATATGGAAGCAACCTAAGTGTCCATCAGTAGATGAATGGATAAAGAAGAGGTGGTACATATACACAATGGAATACTATTCAGCCATAAGAAGGAAACAAATCCTGCCATTTGCAACAACATGGATGAAGCTGGAGGATATTATGCTCAGTGAAATAAGCCAGGTGGAGAAAGACAAGTACCAAATGATTTCCCTTATTTGTGGAGTATAACAACGAAGCGAAACTGAAGGAACAAAGTAATAGCAGACTCAGAGACTCCAAGAAGGAACTAGTGGTTACCAAAGGGGAGGGTGGGTGGGGAGGGTGGAAGAAGGGGACTGTGGGGTATTATGTTTAGTACACATGGTGTGGGGAATCACGAGGAAAACAGTGTAGCACAGAGAAGGCAAACAGTGAATCTGTGTCATCTTACTGCACTGATGGACAGTGACTGAATTGGGGTATGAGTGGGGACTTGATAATATGGGTAAATGTAGTAACCACATTGTTTTTTCATGTGAAACCTTCATAAGAGTGTATATCAATAATACCTTAATAAAAAAAAGCATTGAACAAATTGATTCTGATAAGAAATCAGACCCCTGCCAAAACCCAGAAAATACCAAGAAAGCTACTCAAAGTATGATTCACATCCACTTTGCTTGTAACAAACTCATTTTAAGTGTGTACTTTGCCTTGATACATTACTACTAATAATTTGAAACTGTCATGATTAGCAAGATCTTTAAAATCAAAGCATCCCCAAAATGGAATCTTAACTGATCTATGGTGGTAGATGTTAAGATGGTGGCAGGTACTTTTCATGGTGTCGGGAGCCAGTCCGAACCACCCGTCTGATGGCACAGCCCAGATGCGCAGTAAGAAGGAACCGCAATGTGGACTTCTGAAAGGAACATCCCCGCTATCTCTCCTTATTATTATGGTGTTTGGAAATGTTGTTATTGGTCATTTTCAAACCTAAATTGGAAAACCAAATTTAAATACCCTGGGAGAAATGCTAGAGGCAAGACCCCCCTAATTCTTCCAGGTGGTAAAGATACCTCGAGACAACTGCTCGGCATAAAAGCCACAGGGCATAAATCTGCAAAGAAGTAAGAAGAGCTAACCTTTTCAAAGAACATTGCTTCTCTCTCACTTACCAACTGTACGTCTCCCTGTACGGCCCTGGAAGATGGCTGGTTAGCCAGAAATGGGTTAGATTCCTCAAGGGAGGAACAACCTAAGACAGGCACAGTCGCAGGGGGGCCATCGGGTGAACAATAGGGGGCCAAAAGAGGTGAAGCTTGGAACCTCACCCCCCCAGTTTTGAGAGAAATCTTCTGCGCCCATGGCTGTTTTGTTGCCCTTGTCTCGCTCGGATCTATACCCAGTTTATAGGCATGGATCTGACAGTCTACACTTGCTTTCCTACTGCATTAAACTCTACTTTTCATCTTTATTTTACATCAAGATTTAAACAGCTTTCTATTAGAAACTGTAATCTTTATTACTTTTACCTACTACTTTAACATCTTATTAAAGAATAATAGGAGGGGGATGCGGAGAAGATATGGGAAACAAGTATCGAGTTATAATAAATGGAGATTGAGTGGGTTCCAGTTCCACCTCCCCACCCCTACGTGGCCTCCAGATGGCATATTTGATGAATGTGGAAATAGGTGGGTTCAAAGAACAGGTGGTTCTCCTCTTGCTAACCCACCAGAGAACAGCTTGGCAAATTATAAAAGTAATAAGAACAGGGCATTGCCTGACTTCAGATCAGAAAAATCTCCACTGTAAGTCTTACTGAAAATGGGTCTGAGGCACACACCGTGAAATTTATCCCTGCCTGCCAAAAGGTCATCCTGTCCTCTTGGAGACAGCCTCTTTCTTTCCCACCGGAGATGGAGAATGGGAGGATAGCTATGAAAGAAGAAGAACCCTACATAAAAACAATAGAATAGAAAACCTGAAATAGTCATCTGTAAAAAAACCAAGAATATGGCACCTACCTAACCTTTGTAAGATTTTCTAACCGCAGTAACTAGGAACAAAGCTTACTTAGAAACTAGTAGACCGCTAAGACATGTCAAAATGATTTAATCTCATTTTCCAAACTCATGTAACCATGCTGTGTCAATGATTAATAACTGTACTTTATGTAATCAAAGAGTATATAAGCAAGCTGCTACTTTTAATTCAAGGCCAGGCTCAGGTTTTGCTAGTGTCTGTGTCCTCATTCATTCCGTCAGTCGTCAACACCGTCCATCCTTCAGTGACTCCTGGACTCACTGGAGCTGGACTCCGGCATCATGGCAGTTTTGAAACAGATATTCTTTGACATTCCTCCTTTTTAGAGGAGGCATCTATGTCCCCTTCCCTTGAATCTAAGAAACCAACAGAGTATGGTGGGAGGAATGTTGCCCAACTTCCAAAGCTAGGTTGTAGACCACATAGAGAAGCCATGTAAAAGTGTTCTTGCCAGCAGCCCCAGCTGAGGTTCTGGCCAACAGCCATCATGAAATGACAGACATGTGAGGAAAGACATCTCCAGATGATTCCAGCCTCCAGGTGTTCAGTAACCCCCAGCCAATGCCCCAGACACCATGCAGCAGAGACAAGTCGTCCCCATCTGCCGTTTGAATTCTTGACCTACAGAATCCATGAGCATAAGAAAATGGTTATTTTCCACCACTAAGTTTTGGGGTGATTTGTGACACAGCAATAGGAGTTGAAGGCGGATGAAAGGGAGGGGCACAAGAGAGATTTCTGGGTGCTGTGGTATCCTGCTTCTGGATCTGGGCGCTAGTTACACAACTGTGTTCAGTTTGTAAAAATTTCTCAAGTTGTACACTTATGATTTGTGTACTTTTCAGTATGAATGTCAAAATTTGTTTAAAGGTTTACATTTAAAAAAAGGGCCAACCAAAACATAAAGATAAATCTCTGCTATTTTTTCAGCAATGTTTAACATCATGTGATTTTTTTCAATATAGCACTTTATTAAATCTCACTGACAGTCAAGATACATGTTTAGAAGCTTCATTTGAAGTTTCTTGCTAAATAGTGAAAAACAGAAGTTCACAGATCTCTGGGAAAATACTTGTTTTAAATATCACGGTAAAATGGTCACAATAAATCCATGTGAAACATACGGTGACAAACTAAAATCCATTACTTTGTCAGCAGAAACTGTTGGAAGGCATCCAGAAAACACTGCTGACGATTTGAACAAATAGTATGACAATAAATGATACAGTGTGGGAGGTTTGCTGTCAGGCCGGATAAAATGTTTCTAACATTTTCAACTTTCTTTTTGCTAGATTCCATTTCAATAATGAAATCCACAAAGAGCTACTTTTTTGTGGGCTGCTTAAGGAAAGGTATGAAGAAAATGCAGTGTGAACAGAAGTGACTGGCTTAATTTTTTTAATGTCTTATAGAAAAACTGGAAATACAGTTTTTCACACTAATGAAGTGCCACTCTGACAGGAGTCTTTTTTTCAAAAGGTGGGGGAGGATTTCAATGTAAGTTTACTGAGAAAGTTGATAAGCTACTAACAGCAAAGATATTGAAGCCTGAAATATGTAAAGTGCTATAGGATTCATCAATGCGGTATAGAAAGTACACATTTGATATATAGTAAAATCTTTACAGTGCTCTATTTGGTAATAAGATAGGAGGTGACACCTCCTTTTGTCACTTTGATACCACAGAGGTTGGCCGGTTATTTCGCAGCCAACTCCTACAAAGAGTTTTCAGCCTAAAAAATGCACTCTCCTTTCACACAAAGATGCGTTTCAAATTTACTGATCTTTTCGTGGTATCCTGTAACAGTCAGCCGACATTAAAGAGAAAAACAATGATAACCACCACACCCAATCTAGCTCTTCGAGGATAAGTTGATATTTTAACAATGAGTGAGAGAGTAAATGCTTGGGAAGGAAACTCAGTACATGGAGGGAACATTTGAAAAATGGATATATATTTGTGTGTTCACTGTTATGTCATTTTCTTACCAAAAATGATGTAAGTTACATACCTAGAAAGCCTCTCATATCTGCACCACTTAAAAACCTGGGACTGAAAATATCTACACTGGTTTAAAATCTTTCAATGTACAGTTTTTGTGGGTTTTGAACACATTTGTTAAAAACACAGAAGTGCACTGAGCACCAGGAAAAGTGACGATTTGCCTGCCAGCTTTGTTTCATCCAAAAACATTGCATGATTGGTGGGTAGAATTGAAAAATGAGAATCCTGATAGAGTAAGCCCAGCCAATGGAATTTGCCTTCCACTGAGAGCTGTGCATCTTTTTGAAACATCTTTCTCATCTATGACAGCACCTGAAATCAAGTGCTGACATAAACTAAACTTAGCACCACACCTTTGCATAGCTGTATTACAGTGTTAACCTGAGATTTTTTTAAAACGAAGCATATACGATCACATTCGGTTGTGAAAAAATTTTTTAATAATAACATTTCAGTGAGAGTCAAATAGTTTTTGTACTGTGATTAATATAAAAAGTTTAGTTACTTGAAAAGTTTATCACCTCCTGTCTCATTCTTTTAAAACTTCCTTTTCGTTTATGCTTTAAATGTACATACATATTAGCAGAGTAACACTCATACATCATTTTGAAACTACAAAACACTCAAATGTTGAGAATACCTGCTCATAATATTTTTATTAGACGAATTTGCAATAAAAAAAGTTGGGAGACCACTGCTTTAATGAAAACCACCTTGTTTTAAGCATCAACAAGATCAGGAACGTAATGTGCTGGACGCATAAGAAGTCCTCAGTGAATAAAATTAATGGCTCTGTAACGTCTTTTTTTAATATATAATTTATTTTGGTGTCATTAATCTACAATTACATGTGCAATATTATGGTTATTAAACTAACCCTTCATCAGGTACCCCCCACCAACCCCATTACAGTCAGTGCCCATCAGTGTAGTGAGATGCTATAGAATCACTACTTGTCTTCTCTGAGTTGTACAGCCCTCCCTGTGCCCGCCCAACATTACATCTGCTAATCGTAATGCCCCTTTTTCCCTCTTATCCCTCCCTTCCCACCCATCTTCCCCAGTCCCTTTCCCTTTGGTAACTATTAGACCGTTCTTGGGTTCTGTGAGTCTCCTGCTGTTTGTTCCTTCAGTTTTTTTTTTTCCCTTAGTTCTTATACTCCACATATGAGTGAAATCATTTGGTACTTGTGTTTTTTGGCTTGGCTTATTTCACGGAGCATAATACCCTCTAGCTCCATCCATGTTGTTGCAAATGGTAGGATTTGTTTTCTTCCTATGGCTGAATAATATTCCATTGTGTATATGTACCACATCTTCTTTATCCATTCATCTACTGATGGACACTTAGGTTGCTTCCATTTCTTGGCTATTGTAAATAGTGCTGCAATAAACATAGGGGTGCATATCTCTTTTTCAAACTGGGCTGCTGCATTCTTAGGGTAAATTCCTAGGAGTGGGATACCTGGGTCAAATGGTATTTCTATTTTGAGTTTTTTGAGGAACCTCCATACTGCTTTCCACAATGGTTGAACTAATTTGCAGTCCCACCAGCAGTGTAGGAGGGTTCTCTTTTCTCCACATCCTCGCCAACGTTTGTTGTTGTTTTTTGTGTTTTGGATGTTGGCCATCCTCACTGGTGTGAGGTGATATCTCATTGTGGTTTTAATCTGCATTCTGATGATTAGCGATGTGGAGCATCTTTTCATGTGCCTGTTGGCCCTCTGAATTTCTTCTTTAGAGAAGTGTCTATTCATGTCCTCTGCCCATTTCTTAATTGGATTATTTGCTTTCTGTTTGTTAAGGTGCATGAATTCTTTATATACTTCAGTTGTCAACCCTTCATCAGATACGTTTTTTATGAATATATTCTCCCATACTGTAGGATGTGTTTTTGTTCTACTGATGGTGTCCTTTGCTGTACAGAAGCTTTTCAGCTTGATATAGTCCCACTTGTTCATTTTTGCTTTTGTTTCCCTTGCCCGGGGAGATATGTTCATGAAGAAGTTGCTCATGTTTATGTCCAAGAGATTTTTGCCTATGTTTTTTTCTAAGAGTTTTATGGTTTCATGACTTACATTCAGGTCATTGATCCACCTTGAGTTTACCTTTGTGTATGGGGCTAGACAGTAGTCCAGTTTCATTCTCTTACATGCACCTGTCCAGTTTTTCCAACACCAGCTGCTGAAGAGGCTGTCATATCCCCATTGTATATCCAAGGCTCCTTTATCAAATATTAATTGGCTGTATATGTTTGGGTAATGTTTGGATTTTCTATTCTGTTCCGCTGGACTGTGGGTCTGTTTTTGTGCCAATAACAAATTGTCTTGATTACTGTGGCTTTGTAGTAGAGCTTGAAGTCAGGGAGCATAATTCCCCCTGTTTTATTCCTCCTTCTCAGGATTGCTTTGGCTATTCGGGGTCTTTTGTGGTTCCATATGAATTTTAGAATTATTTGTTCGAGTTCATTGAAGAAAGCTCTTGGTAGTTTGATAGGGATTGCATTGAATCTGTAGATTGCTTTAGGTAGTATAGCCATTTTGACAATATTTATTCTTCCTAGCCAAGAGCATGGGATGCATTTCCACTTGTTAGTGTCCTCTTTAATTTCTCTTAGGAGTGTCTTGTAGTTTTCAGAGTACAGATCTTTCACTTCCTTCATTAGGTTTATTCCTAGGTATTTTATTCTTTTTGATGCAATTGTGAATGGAATTGTTTTCTGATTTCTCTTTCTGTTAGTTCATCGTTAGTGTATAGGAAAGCAACAGATTTCTGTGTGTTAATTTTGTATCCTGCAACTTTGCTGAATTCAGATATTAGTTCTAGTAGTTTTGGAATGGAATCTTTAGGGTTTTTTCTGTACAGTATCATGTCATCTGCAAATAGTGACAATTTGACTTCTTCTTTACCAATCTGGATGGCTTGTATGTCTTTGTTTTGTCTGATTGCCGTGGCTAGGACCTCCAGTACTATGTTGAATAACAGTGGAGAGAGTGGGCATCCCTGTCTTGTTCCCGATCTTAGATGAAAAGCTTTCAGCTTCTCGCTGTTAAGTATGATGTTCGCTGTGGGTTTGTCATATATGGCCTTTATGATGTTGAGGTACTTGCCATCTATACCCATTTTGTTGAGAGTTTTAATCAGGAATGGATGCTGAATTTTGTACAATGCTTTTTCAGCATCTATGGAGATGATCATGTGGTTTTTGTTCTTCTTTTTGTTGATGTGGTGGATGATGTTGATGGATTTTCGAATGTTGTACCATCCTTGCATCCCTGGGATGAATCCCACTTGATCATGGTGTATGATCTCTTGATGTATTTTTGAATTCTGTTTGCTAATATTTTGTTGAGTATTTTTGCATCTACGTTCATCAGGGATATTGGTCTGTAATTTTCTTTTTTGGTGAGGTCTTTGCCCGGTTTTAGTATTAGAGTGATGCTGGCTTCATAGAATGAGTTTGGAAGTATTCCCTCCTCTTCTATTTTTTTTTTTTTTTTAAGGAGAATGTGTGTTATTTCTTCTCTATATGTCTGGT
>JAVSCE010017147.1:0-79975 GCA_032199065.1 Smutsia gigantea | reverse complement strand
ATTTCAGGACTGGTTTTGCCTTACTTCTTTGATGTGCTTTGGAGTAGTTTCAGAGGAATAACAAAATAGACAAAAGGGAAAAGCTGGTTAAAGAAAAAAATCTCAGTTTACAATCTACTCAGCTTACTCCCTTCTGCTGCAATAAGGTGCTCTACTCACCTACCACATTGAAAGGTATCTCTTTTCCAAAGGCTTTTATTTTTTGCCACTAGAAATTGTGAATCCAAGTATACTCAAACAGAAATGGGCCATTGTCTGAGGCCCAGAAATCATTTCAGTATTAGCTTATTGTCTTATCTATTTAATAAGGCAAAAACTCATTAATTCAGACAGTGCAGAAAGGATGACCTGTATAAGAAAAATGTAGTTAGAACTTTAAACTCTACCCCTTCATACTCTTGAGCATTTTATGACAGATTGTTACTTATATGAATTCAATGTTCAAAGGTTATCTCAAATTATGTATTTCTTCCCCTTTCCCCTAACCCAGGTTTTCTAATAAAACTTACCTTCCAACATGGTTTTGATAGTCACAGATTGCTTGGCAATTTCAACGTCAACTTCAAATATCTCTCCATCAGAACTCTGCAACTTAATTGAAGGCATCTGGAGTTGAAAAAAAGGTATTATCCTGAATTTGAAGTTTAAGAGAGATTAGTTTTATATGACATTTCAACAACTACAGTCTGTTAGAAGCCCTCTAATTTATTCACTATAAAATTTTAAGGACTTATAATACAAAACCCTGTAAAACATTTTAAGTGGTTGTCACAGGCTAGCATACAAGTGTTTCCATAAAATTTTTTCAAAGTATAACTCCTAGGAACAGCAGCTTTTAAGGCCTGCCCTACTGAACTCATTACTGGTATTAATTTTAGGGTTGAATTCTGTACTTTTGATGTGCAAAATGTAACTAAAATTGACTTATTTATTACTCTTTGCCTGCCTTTCTGCTCTCAGTGAATATTCACTACTCCATTTGAATAGTTAACTGCCACAATTAACCACCTTCAAACCTGAGGGAGGTCAGTAAAAATAAAGTACCAAATAAGAGTAATTTTCACATAGCGTGATTTACAGTGAAAAATGAGTTCAGATCCAAAGAGGAATCAGGATATACTTATGTTTCACAAACATAAGACCATATACAAGAGAATAAAAGATTTAAAGATAAGCAGATGTCGATATAATTCCCTAAACCAAAAAATAAGGACTCTGAAATTTAAAGTTCCTCATCTTCCTTTACTGACTATCCATGTGTCCATGTTTGAGATCTGCCAAAATCCTATTACCTTCTGCAAAAATGTACTAACTCAGATCAATTATGAGTCAATAAGAAAAAGATACCTCTTACATAAAAGTTAATTAAGCAATTAACCTCAAAGGACTTGAGTTGTGGCAGAAAACAAACAAACAAAACCTCTTTAAAATTAAAATTTCTAAGCCAGCCATTTCTTACCATCTTCAGATTCTTGGGGAAAGGGGTGCGAGGGAGGGGATAAGGGCAGCAATACTACCTAACTGTAAAGATTAATTTGAGACATCTTCAAATTTCAAGTATATATATTTTAAAGGCCCATGTTTCTATGGTATTCATAATCCTCGATGCCACTGTTCATTTGCAAGTATAGAATTTGGCATCTGAAACATTAATGCACCTACTTTAGTTCAAAGACTTAAGACCCATTAAATCAGTTAAAATACTCATTCAGCTTTTCCCAGACCATTGTCTCCATCCCCCCAAACAGAGCTGTTAGCGAACAGAAAAATCAAAGCTATGTTTTAAAACCAGACATTGAAATATCCTGCTCTCACTCATCCATCGTTGGAATCAGATTTCACTTTTCAGTTCACAAATATGTCTGCTTCTCCATGTTGCTTAGTACTTGCCAATAATGTAGTTGTCCTGTTCAATGGAGAAAGACCCAGAGCAGAGGCCCTTCGCTGTGATGAGGAAGTCAAAGGTCATACCCCCAAAAGAAATATTTTAAGGTGAGCCCAATTTTTAATTACAGAATAATATATGTCTTTGTATGTTCCCTAGTACTGAAATTAATATTACAGAATCACAGGTCTGGCAATGCAGCTGATAAGATTATTTTTAAGCAAGACGACCATTTCATTTCTTTCAAGTAACTCTGGATAAATAGCAAGATCTGCTTAGTCACAGTCAACTTCATGTATTAGGTTACTCTTCAGGGATCTTGTTAAATAACAGAGGCGCTAATCAGTTACTCTGTAATTTGATGCACTTTGTAATTGTAAACAATACTCAAAGCCAACTCTTTTATTAGTGTTATAGAGCTAGAATTCAGAGCAAAATTTACAAATAACGGATGAAATTTTGATTTGACATGCTTTAAAGGCCAATCCTTCAATTCCTTAGGCTCCGGTACTTGGAAATTAAATCATGGGTTCCAACATCAGAAAGAAAAATCTTGTGTTTCGAAGTGAGCCGAAAAATCAAACACTTCTTTTGGAAAGCAGAGTGGAGATGTCTGCATCGCTCTATGACACAGTACATTCTATTGTGACGCTTTGATGAAAATTTCATGACCCCAAACCCCAGGCCTTAAGTCTCCATTGAAAAGTGAACCAAGCAAGTTCAACGTCCTATCCCTGTAAAACTTAACTCGATGTGTCTGGCTTTTAAAGTTAGAGCTCTTAAAAGTCACACCATATGACGATGGGATCTGGGATCTGCTATTACAACAGTTGCTTCAGCAACTCCAGACTGTGCCAAAATAATGAAGAAATATTCAGAAGAAGCAGGCGGCTATCTGCAAAGATTCAGCCCCAGCAGGTGGAGGGCGCCGGTGACTAGTGACGCCAGATACCAGGAGGAGTACGGATGGAACCCAAGAGCCCTGCGCTCCCAGACTACCACCGCCACGCTCCCTTTGTACAGCAAAACAACAAACAAGGACACACGCCCACGACAGCATGATATCCATTAAAGGGACCTCCATTAAAAGCCCCGCCGCCACCCATGCCCTGGGTTTCCAGGACCGCCAGGCTCAACGCCAACGGACGCCCCGGGCCACAACCTGGACCTTGCAGCTGAGCTTCGCGTTGGCTAACGCCCGCCGGGGGCGGAGAAGGCCCAATCCCGGGCCTAGCTTACACCGTGAACCGCCCGGCAGCGCCCACCCGGCGTCGGGAGGACTTGAGACCAGAAGAGGCCGAGGCGAACAGAGGGAGCGGGGTGGGAGAATGGGGTCCGCCAGAACCTCCGAGGCAACGGGGCCCACAACGGGTCCACCGGGCCTGAGGGAAGGCCAGGCCCAGTTGCCTCCCGCCTCCGGCAGGCCAAAGCCGCAGCGGTGCGGCCACCAAGCTTGCTATCAGCGGCACCACCGCCCCTTCTAGCTCGCTCGGCTGCTACTCACGGTGTTCTGTCTCAAGGAAACGGCGGGCCAGAGGCTGACCAGAGCTGGGCAGCGTCTGCGAGCACAAGCAGAGAGAAGAGGACAAGGCCACCACAGCGGCACGGCGCGGGGCGGCGCGGCGTCAGCCTTTATAGGAGCGGGCGCAGTCGGCGAGGACCCCCCGAGGCCTAGTGGCGTCACCGAGCCGGCAGGGCTGGCCGCCGAGATCGCCTGACGGCAAGCGGAGGACGACGGCGAGGCGGGCCCAGGGCGGCGCGGGGCGGCGCGGGGATGATTCTTACCCCCACCCTCCACAGCGCCGCTCGCTCTCCTCAAAGCGTGGACGGGGACTGCACGGGGTACTCTGCAGCCTGCAAGGGTCCTTCAGGCAGGGGCTGTCCTAAGCCGCAGTAAAGACCCCAGTTCTTGAAAACCTTGGAAGTTAGTGCGTGTAAGTGTGTGTTTCGTGACGGGAAACGGGGGTCTCAGAGAAAGAATGGCCGACGGGCTTTGCAGTCTTAATGTGTGAGGAAACAGGTTACGAACGGTTCAGTGGAGGGGTAAGGGTTTGAACCTTACGCCACAGTTTGGCGCTCTTAACTCTTTGTTGATTTATAAAGAGGCCTCCAAGCCAAAAATAACGATTTTTGGCTTGGAGTCTAGAGAGGAGGCCTTCTTCTGACAGTGACTATCCACTCATTCAGCAAATTTATTTTCAGCCCTTTTGTGTCAGGCACAGAACTGGGGATTCAGCAGTGAACCCGTCAGCCGGGGTCCGTCCTGCGCGGAACTCTTGTTTGGGGTGCCCCCTGAGGCTGTGACAAGGTCCATGGGAGGAAGCCACCTCCATAGAGGAAAGGGGTTAGTCCGGAAACCCCCACCCCCAGTCGGGGACTTTGCCCGGCTTTACCCTGCTGTGCTTGGGGAACATTGCCACCATACCTAGGAGACTAGGGCGCCTGGCTCACCTAACCAACAGGCACGTGATGGTATTCCTGACGCCAGGGAGACAAAAAACACTTCCACAGAGGGCCCCCTAAAGAAATTGGAGGCCTACAGCTCTTTTGGGATGGGACTGGGCAGGGAGGTCAAGCAGTGACTTGGGTTACCTGGTCTTTGTCTGCAAGCTGTGGTGTCCAGTGTCTGCCAGGTGCCACAGCTGATGACAGGACGATGAAAGGACCTACAGCTCTCATACTTATTTTCCACAACACAGCCTTGCCCTCAGTAGCTCGAGCCTCAGGGCTCCTAGGAAAGGCCTTGGAGACCCTTTTGCTCCCCTGCCCATGGTATACAGGGTGGCACCTTCTAAACTTGTAACGCTTCTTAAGCAGGACTGGGCAGTGCCAGATTCCACATCAAGCCTGATGACCCAGCAGAGTGCCTTGCCTAACGTACATGTGTATGTTTTTCCAAATATGTATAGGGACCCCCAGTATTAGAATTACCAAGTGATACTTGTTTCTAAAGTGCAGATTTCATTTACTCATATACGCTATTATATGCATTGATTATCTGAAGAAAGATACTGCAAGAAATTGTTTGCCTCGGGGGGGGGAACTAAGTGACTGGTGGGTAGGTTTTGGGGTGTTATTTCACTTTGTACCCTTTTTGGTCTTTTGGATTTTGACCTATATGAATGTATTACATATTCATATATTCAATTTTTTTTTACCTCAGAAAATAAATTGGTGACAGGTCAAGAAAAATGCAGATTCCTGGGTCCACTCTTGATCTAATGAATCTCCCTTGGGGCAGGTTTTTCTGCTTTTTAGGCAAGTTCTCTAAGTGATTCTTAAGCCCCAGGGTAAGTTGAGAAAACTCTGTAGTAGGGACTCAGTGATTCCTTTAGCTCCACACTTTCCTGAGTAAGCCCTACCCTCCTTGAAACTCTCCACTCAGGAGGGACAAGACAGTTGCAGGACTGTGGGCTGCAGGCTGGGGACCACTCATCCCCACACATCCGTATTCACAGCCCAGGTCAGAATAAACTGGCCCCCCCAGAGTCCCCCTGGTGTGTGGGGGTGTGAGGGGACAGGGTTCCTCTGGCTCCAGAGCTGGCCCTATGACAACTGAGGTCTCATCTTTCAGTCATTCCACACTCCATTGAATGAAAACTCCTTGTTCTAAAGAGGAAGGAAACCAAAGAGAAGGGATTTTTCCAGTGTCAGCCACTGCAGCACAGGGCTGAGGCTGCAGCCCTAGCTATGCTTCTGCCACAGTCTCTCAAATATTGGCCTGATCCCTCATAATGCCAGGAATATTTTCAATTTACAACTGTTACCAGCATACTCACTCCACGAAAATTAAAGGCCTCTGATTTAAGCTGTCCAGGTGAGGAAATCTGCTTTTTATGGTGAATTAATTTCCGGAGAGGATTTCCCTTTGTTGATAGAGTTTCATTGCAGTAAAGGAGGATTCCTATGAGGACCAGCCCTCTCAGTACACCTAAAATGGGTCTCTGCTGCCCAGAATTCAGTTTATACTCTTTTTCTCAGGTGCCTTCCCATGGGACAGACTCTAGACTCTGGATGTGTATTCTATCTAGATATGTGTCCATAAAACAGCATCTAAGCTAAGAAGTCATCCAGTCCCCATGGCCAGAGATCTCCAGGCTGCACTCGGCTTGTGTGTCATTCTCAGGCTTCCTTCCCTGATAGAGTGGTAAGCATAGTGATTCTATTATGTGATATTGGGCACATTATTTCACCTGTGTGAACCTCACCTTCCTCTGCTTAACCCTTCCTTTTTGCCAAACTCTAAGCCTCCCACCTAAAATGAGACCAGCTTACTACTTCAGAGGAGAGAGTGTGAATACAAAGAAAGAAGGAGTCAAATTCTTGGATCTTGATTTGCAAAATGGACTAAAAACTCAAAGCTTTATAGCATAAGAAGGTTTTGTTTTTTTTTTGGAATACTGAAAGTCCAAGAGGCTACAGGACTCAAATCTTAAATTTTATACCAGCAACTGTGGATGGGAAGAAGAAGGTATAATGATACCAGAGCCAGTTTTCCAGCAGACTGGGGTGGGGGAAAAACTGAGGCAAAGAGACCATTGCAGCTAACTACTGAAGTGCGTCTCTGAGAAGGGACTGTTTCCCATTCCCCTTACACCATCCCCTCTACCCAGGAATAAGGAGAGATTAAGACCTCAGAAAGGTTTCAGACCTCTGAAAGAATCTGTGCCTTGGTATGTGAGGAATGTCTAGTCTTCCATGATGAGAGAGTATGAGAGCAATCAAGTAGAAATGGCAGCTGGCTGTGCCTAGGCAGGTGGGCCTGGAAGCATCTCAGGCTTATGCCTAATATGTGAGAGCCCCAAGGAGCATCAAAATATACCCACCTGGAATCAGACCACTACAAGCCAGACAGAAGGCAGCCCCACCCACTGCACACCAAAGCTGGGGCTCCTGCACTGGAAACTAAAGAGTCTTGAACTTCTGGGCACTAGAGGGCACCTCCTTCATAAAGCTATTACTCCACAGGAAGAAACATGGAAACTGGCAAATTGAGGAGGCAGAGGAATATGTTCCAAATAAAACTACATTAGAAAAAGGGCTGAATGAAACAGAAATCACCAATCTTCTTGATAAATATTTCAAAATAAAAATCATAAATATGCTCACACAGCTTACAGAAAAATATTCAAGATCTCAGGGATAACTTCAAGAAAGAGATAGAAACTATGAAAAATACAGTAAAAAAATGAAACACCATGGAGGGATATAATAGCAGATTATCACAAGTTGAAGTTCTAAATGATATGGAAATTAAGGAATAAGAAAACAAGCTGAAAAACAGAGAAAAAAGGATCTCTAGGAATGAAAGAATAATAAGAGAGCTGTGTGACCAATCCAAACAGAATATTTGCATAATAGGGGTATCAGAAGGAGAAGAGGGAGAAAAAGGGGTAGAAACTATCTTTGAGGAAATAATCGTTGAAAACTTCCCCAATCTGGGGAAGAAAATAGACACTCAGGTCTTGGAAACACAGAGAGCCCCTAATGAAAGGAACCCCAGGAAGACAACAAGACATAAAATCTTCTGTACAGCAAAGGACACCATCAGCAGAACAAAAAGCTGTCCTACAGTATGGAAGAATATATTCATAAACGACATATCCGATAAGGGGTTAGCATCCAAAATATATAAAGAACTCATATGCCTCAACACCCCAAAACATAACCTGATTAAGAAATGGGAGGAGGACCTGAATAGACACTTCTCCAAAGAAGAAATACAGATGGCCAATAGGCACAAGAAAAGATGCTCCACATCGCTTATCATCAGGGAAATTCACATTAAAACCACAATGAGATATCACCTCACAACAGTTAGGACAGCCACTATCCAAAAGACAAGAAATAACATGCCTGGTGAGGATGCGGAAAAATGGGAACAGTCCTGCACTGTTGGTTGGAATGTAAACTGGCACAACCATTGTGGAAATCAATATGGAGGTTCCTCAGAAAACTAAAAATAGAAATACCATTTGACCTAGGAATTCCACTCCTAGGAATATACCCTAAGAATGCACAAGCCCTATTTACAATAGCCAAGATATGGAAGCAACCTAAGTGTCCACCAGTAGATGAATGGATAAAGATGTGGTACATATACACAATGGAATATTATTCAGCCATAAAAAGAAAAGAAATCCTCCCATTCACAACAACATGGATGGATCTAGGGGGTATTATGCTCAGTGAAATAAGTCAGGCAGAGAAAGACAAATACCAAATGACTTCACTCATTTGTGGAGTATGAAAACAAAGCAAAACAGGAGAAAAATAGCAGTACACTCATAGACACCAAGAAAGGACTAGCAGTTACCAAGTGGATGGGGAGAGGGAAGGGGATAAAGGGGCACAATAATTCACAATCACATTATGGATTGGTCATGGGGATGGTAGTTCAGCACAGAGACTACAGTTGATTCTGTAACATCTTACTACGTTGACAGAGACTGCACTAGATGGGGTGAGAATTTAATAATATGGGTAACTTTTGAACCACTGGGTTGTATATTTGAAACCAATATAAGATCGTGTATCAATGATATTTTAATAAAAAAAGAAAAAGAATGGTCATAGCAACTTTATTAATAACAGAAAAAAATAGAAATAACAAAGCTGTCAACCATAAAATGAAAAAATTAACTTGTATATTCATACAGTGAATGCCAAACAGCAATGAAAAAGAAAACTGCTATAAATAACACCAACACCATGGATGAATCTCACAGACATAACGATTAGAAAAGGAACCTAGACACAAGAGTGCATCATATGAGCCCAGTGAAATACAGACCACAAACAGGCAATGGCTAATTTAGGTTAGAGAATGTAGTAGGATAATAGTTGCTTTTGGCAGGGAAGCAGGTATTAATGAGGGAAGCTTCTGGGATGCTAGAAGTTCTGTATCTTCATCGAGGTGGTAGTTTCATGGGTATATGCATGTGTAAAAATTCACTGAGGTCCCCAACTTCAAGCTCTACTACAAAGCCACAGTAATCAAGACAATTTGGTACTGGCACAAGAACAGACCCATGGACCAATGGAACAGACTAGAGAGCCCAGATATAAACCCAAGCACATATGGTCAATTAATATACGATAAAGGAGCCATGGATATACAATGGGGAATGACAGCCTCTTCAACAACTGGTGTTGGCAAAACTGGACAGCTACCTGCAAGAGAATGAAACTGGATTATTGTCTAACCCAAAACACAAAAGTAAACTCAAAATGGATCAAAGACCTGAATGTAAGTCATGAAATCATGAAACTCTTAGAAGAAAACATAGGCAAAAATCTCTTAAATATAAACATGAGCAACTTTTTCCTGAATGCATCTCCTCAGGAAGGGAAACAAAATGAAAAATGAACACATGGGACTATATCATGCTGAAAAGCTTCTGCACAGTAAAGGACACCATCAGTAGAACAAAAAGGCATCCTACAGTAAGGGAGAATATATTTGTAAATGACATACCTGACAAGGGGTTAACATCCAAAATACATAAAGAACTCACACACCTCAATACCCAAAAAGCAAATAACCCTATTAAAAAATGGGCAGAGGATATGAACAGACACTTCTCCAAAGAAGAAATTCAGATGGCCAACAGGCACATGAAAAGATGCTCCACATGGCTAATTATCAGGGAAATGCAAATTAAAACCACAATGAGAAATCACCTCACACCAGTCAGATGGCCAACATCGAAAAGACTAGGAACAACAAATGCTGGCAAGGATGCAGAGAAAGGGGAACCCTCCTACACTGCTGGTGGGAACGTAAACTAGTTCAACCACTGTGGAAAGCAATATGGAGGTTCCTCAAAAATCTCAAAATAGTAATACCATTTGACCCAGGAATTCCACTCCTAGGAATTTACCCTAAGAATGCAGTACCCCAGTTTCAAAAAGACATATGCACCCCTATGTTTATCGCAGCACTATTTACAATAGCCAAGAAATGGAAGCAGCCTAAGTGTCCATCAGTAGATGAATGGATAAAGAAGATGTGGTACATATACACAATGGAATATTACTCAGCCATAAGAAGAAAACAAATCCTACCATTTGCAACAACGTGGATGGCGCTAGAGGGTATTATGCTCAGTGAAATAAACCAGGAGGAGAAAGACAAGTACCAAATGACTTCACTCATCTGTGGAGTATAAGAAAAAGCAAAAACTGAAGGAACAAAACAACAGCAGACTCACAGAACGCAAGAATGGACTAACAGTTACCAAAGAGAAAGGGACTGGGGAGGGTGGGTCGAAGGGTGGGATAAGGGGAATAAGGGGCATTAGGATTAGCACACACAACGTGGCAGGGGGCACGTGGAAGGCAGAATAACCCAGAGAAGACAAGTAGTGACTCTATAGCATCTTACTACGCTGATGGACAGTGACTGTAATGGGGTATGTGGTGGGGACTTGATAATGGGGGAATCTAGTAACCACAATGTTGCTCATGTAATTTACGTTAATACTAAAATAAAAAAATTCACTGATCTGTAAGCATATTTGTGTACTGCATGCAAATCAGGGTGTGTGTGTGTGTGTGTGTGAGATGTGATGATGTATGTTGCATACTTAGCATACTCAATTCCCAAAGGAAATTTGAGTCCATGCACAGCTTTTCACAGCTGAGGTTGGAGGAATAATGGAAGTATTGAGAGGGAAGGTGAGGGATTGTTGCAAGGCTCCTGTGCCAGGGAGGACTTATCTGCCAAGGGTCCAAGGGTCCAACTGAGGTCTTGGACAAAGCTGCAGAAGGGGTCATTGTCAGCAACGTGCTTCTACCTCGGCCTCAGGTGGGCTCTGGGAGGCTGCTATCGAAGCACCAGAGAGAAGGGGATTCCGCACCTAAATGTAGAGAAGAAAACTTCCTGACCATTCTCTGCATGCAGCAGCATCAGAACTGTGGACCCAGGTTGGAGTGCAGGTTGTCAAGCCAGAGTGGGCCTGCCCATGAGGCTGAGTTTTGTGCCCCCAGCAAGGAAGTGGGGAGGTGGGATTTGAACTTAGGTCTTTCTAGTTCACCACAGATGAGTCAAAGCTTCCCAGAAGAGCATGGGCTACCCTCTGTTCCCCCTTCCCCCAGAAGGAAGTGTATGGGGATAAGTGGGTGACCGCTGTGGGCTCAGAGTGGCCACACTGGGCCCAGTAAAGGCAGACAGGCATGGATCTACCCTACAGTCTGGTCCTGGCCAATCCCCAAGAACTCTCACCACTGACTGGCTCTGGCCTGCAGATGGTGCCAGAGGGCCAGATGTCTGTACAAGGGGTGTCTGCACTGCCCCTGTCCCTAGAGAAGCCTCCAGAAGCTGCCCTCTCCTCTCTAGGACCTAGAGTCCTGTCCAGATCCCTGGCCTGGCCATCAGAGGCTGAATGCCAGTGCAGCTTGATCACACACTCACAGTGTGACCCTGCAAGGAGCCTCCTGCCCTGGGGGCCACAGGGTCCCTCTGTGAGATCAAGTTCACACACAGCAGGGGCAGGAGGCAGGTAGGCTCAGTCAGGAGCAGGGCAGTTCTGTGCAAACAGGGTTCTTTTGCAGATGAGAAAACCATGAGAAAAAAGGACATGGGGCATTACCTACCATCTCCCACAATATCCTCTCAGCCATCTGCCCTTATGAGGGACCAGAGGACCCCAGTGCAAATGTGGCATCTGGAGATAGCACACTAGGGCAGAGACCAGCAGAGAGCGATCTGTCTGACAGGTCTGCACCCTGGCCTGCCAGCTGGCTGCCATGAAGCTCCAGGCCAGGCCCTGCGATGCCAGGAGCCAGACTATGGGATACATCAGGGAGGTGGAGGCAACTGTGACTTGAATATGTCCTGCAAGTCAAGTGCCTGTTTGTGACTGCTGAATGCTGTCAGGAAGGCCTGTCTGTCGAGGAAACCAAGTGACAGGGATTTCCCCAGGAGAGCCTTTGAGTCCAGGCCCAGCCACAGACCCACTAACTGGGCCAGAAAGCAACCAGTATGACTGTGCCAGTCAATCACTCAGTGAATATTTATGCAGTACCTTCTCTGGCCCCCATATGGTAGACTGTGGTAAACAAGACAGAAAAAGCCCTTCTGTCCTCAGTAAGTTTGTCTTCTAGTGCGTTAGATGTGATGAGCAAAATAAGAGAATGTGACATAGGTAAGTACTGTAAAGAAAGTAAGAGTTGGATCTTGAAAGTGAAGAGGGAGAGGGCAGAGGCAGTAATACATTTAAGCATAAACCTACTGAAAAAGGCACCAGCCATGGAAAGAAGTGAGAGAAGTACTTAACAGAGCACTTGCAAAGACTAAGAATGAGCTTGCTTTGTTCCAAGGACAGCAAGTCTGGCATTGTTAGAGCTTAGTGCATGGGGGGAGAGTAAGAGTGAAAAGAGATGAAGGCAGAGAAGCAGGCAAGGACCAAAGCATGAAGAACTGTGTAGGAAGACAGCAGGAGGAAGTTGGGTTGTATTCTATTTGCACTTAGCAGCTTCAGGGCTTGCAGCATGTGGCATGATCTGATCTACAGTTTAGAAAGGTCACTCTCACGATTGTGTGTGGAATGGATTATAGTAGGGAGAAGGGAAGAAAGAGGGAAGATCTTTCCGGAGGCTTGAACTAAGGCAGGAAAGTGGAGATGAGGATAAAGGTACATTTGGAGGTATAGTTCATGGACTGCATGTGGAAGGTAACTGTATGATGGTGGTACTATTTACTGAGATAGGAAACATCAGGAATTCAGGTGGGAGGAGATGAGGAACACAGTTTGAGATGCATGTTGGACAGTTGAGTCATGTCAAGGAGGCAGGGGGATCTAGAACTCTGGAGCTCAGGTGAGAAGTTGGGCTAAGGATATACATCTGGGATTCATCATATAGGTGGGACTAGATGGTATCTCCTAGGTAGAGGAGAGACAGAGACGTAAGCATTGGGTCCCTCCGACATTAGAGGACAGAGACACTTGGGAAGGAGCAAAAAGATCACAGGAAAACAAGCTAATCTGGTGTAATGGTGTACAGCAAAGAAAATATTTCCAGGGAATTATTTTGGTCAGTTGCTTCAGAGGCTAAAAACTGTAATTTAATTAAGTCAGAGAAAATCTACTATACTTGGCAATGCGAAAATAACCTTGATAAAGCCAATTATTTGAGTGTAGTGGTGTTTTGAAAAGAGGATGTAGTATGAAAAGATGGACAGAGAATAGATTAATAACACTTCTTTCAGAGTTCTGCTAAGAGGAGCACAGGAAAGAGGAGACACGTTGGGGGCTGTTGAGGTCAAAGGAGTTTGTTTTTAGGATTGCAGACACTGGAGCCATGCTTGTGTGCCATGGGAATAATCCAATTAGAGGTCAGTATTATACATAGTTTCAGAAAGGTTGGTAGAAGGGGTGGCAGGAAGAAAAGAGACCATGCCTTGTCTGATTGCCCCATGTTGCCTTAGTACCTTCAGGTATTAATAGGCAAGGTTATCGGAGTTTAGTTATGGAGGGGAGGCGCTGACAATTAATTTTAGAAGAGACCATATGAATCAGTCTTTCTGAAGACAGAATCTCAGAAAGTGGAGGGGATCATTTGGCAGTAACTATGGTCGCTTTGATACTCGTTTTGAGTCCCTACTGCTACAGTTGTCACTTTCTCTAGCCATGTCCTGTTGCTCAAGTGCAGGCATCAGGCTCTGGGACAGCAAATCCCAGCCTGGACTTTACAGGTTCCCTTCCAGCAGCTCCCTTCCTGCTGCCGAGACCTGCCATCCCTAGCGGGGGAAGGCAGAAATCTTTGGAGATCATGTCCGGTCGGGGTCAGTACTGCTGTACAAACTACACTTTAGTTTTCTTTTAAAACTAACCAATCTTGTGACAAATTGTCTAATACAGACTTACTGAGATAGCTGACACTCAATAGCTCCTCTTCATCCTTTAGTTCAATGTCACCTTAGTAACCACCAGCCTCATTTACTAGCCCAATCAGTACGTTGTTAAATTTAATTAAAATTTGTCTAAGTTAAAAAAAGTTAAAAGCCACTACATCAAATCACATTTACAGCCATTAGGCAAAAAATTGTTATAATTCACGTACTTGTTGAGCTGTGGACCACCTGCAGAACCGTATGAGCAAGCTGACTAAAGGGGTCCCTCTTTTCATCCTCTTGCTTCTACCCTTGTTTCTCTTCATAGTACATTATTCCTATCTGACTTTTATATTTGTCTCTCAGAAAAGTGTAAACTCCACAGGGGCAGCCACTTTGTGGTGTACACCATTGCATTTCTTCCCACCTGGTAACACCTGGTACATAACAGGTGCCCAGTAAGTAGCTGTTGGAGTGTCTCAATCCATTTCCCTTCATCTGCCCTTTAAAGGTGGTTCTATTTTCAAAAGCTCCTGGCTAACACGAAGAAACTTCAAAGCTGCCATTACCCAGGACAACACATTCAGAATCAGGGGCCTCACCAGACCTCTCCACTTCCTTCACACATGCACCATACAGTTTTTAGAGGACAGGACAGCCCTGTGCTGCAACAGTTAAATGGCTACCAAGTCCACCCAAGCCATCCACTCACTCGTCTGACTCCACTGTGATATGCCACCTGAACCAGCCACTCTGCCACACCATTCAGTTCAGCTAGTGCCTGGCAGTGACTGACTTACCCCATGGGCATTACTCAGACACATGGTTACATCTCTTCTTGCTCATTTGCTATGCTCCCCCAGATGTCAACAGCCCCTTGCTACATTCTGGCTGAGAACTAAGCCCTCTAGCTAGAATCACATACTGCCATCCCTCACACTCCTTGCTTTCTCCTTCTTCCTATTCTTTTCGTTGATTTATTCCTACCTCTGACCTCCCCCTTAGACAAATACTTCTGACCTTTGCTTCAAGTCTTGGAAAGCCTTTAAATTCTCTCATAAATAAGAGCACCAACAGAACACAAAGCTTGGAATGTTAGGAGTCAGCAGGTTCCAGTCATAAGTTTTTAAACGCAAAGAAAGACTGGTTTCTGCCGACTCAAGACACCAGGCCAGGCAACAGATGGACTTAGGAATCAGGTGTGAGTCGTTATCTAGCTACCACTTACCCCACTTCCTCATCAGGAACCCAGGTAAACGCCAAAGCAAAACTTGGATTCTGCCAAGTTGGTGAGGGTGGGAAAGGCTTTTGGAGTGACCAAGTGTCCTGGTCTGAGAACCGAAAGCCCTGCTTCCTGGGAAACCCTGAGTCCTAGGCTGAGACAATTGGTCACCCTACATTAGAGCTGTGCTCAGCCGTGACTACACATGAACAATTTGGTGAGTTATTTTTGCCTCCACGTTTAACATTTAACTACTTCAGGGACCCAGCACTTTCTCACCAGCTCACTACTGTTACTCGTAAATTAATTAAAAGTTCAAAGTTGTTGGCACAGTAACCAAGATGTTAAAACTTAAGCTATGTACACAGCACAGTGTCTGCTACCATGTTTTTGAAGAGCAAGGAGTGGTACACACATGCACATAAGCACACAATGCATACACGCTGACGTGCGCAAAAATCCTAACTTACTCCCAGAGCAATTCAATCTACATGATGCTCTTCAGTTACATGTAAGGGCATGCCCACCCTCAAGACAGGCATGCTTGTATGTATGACTGACTGTGAAGGTATCTACAAATTATTACTAGTAACAACCTCACAGGAGTAAGGTTAAGCAGAGTTTTTTTGCATACATTTGTATTGCTTGACTTTACTACATGTATTTTGTAAGAATTAAAGGAGAAAAGATCAATTTTTAAAAAGACTGAGCACACATACATTTCAGAGGTGGGCAATGTTTGTGGGGTAGAGTCTTCCCTATCAGAATTTGTGGATGGTTAACTGGGCACCAGGGGATGC
The DNA here is from genome assembly GCA_032199065.1 of Smutsia gigantea. Taxonomy (NCBI): domain Eukaryota; kingdom Metazoa; phylum Chordata; class Mammalia; order Pholidota; family Manidae; genus Smutsia; species Smutsia gigantea. Next base: position 64,232 of record JAVSCE010017147.1, on the reverse strand, counting down.
CCATGGCTTGTGGCTCCTCTCAAGAGATGACAAGATGAGGGAGGGTCTTCAGAAAGGAGGGGAGATGGTCAGCCAGAGATTCCATTAGCTGTCCTTGTAAAAACCTCAACAGCTGACTAGTTTCCAGAAGCCAGTCATATAGAACACCAGTTTTTGGAGTCTAAAAAACCAAGGTCATTCCTCAGCTAGAGAATACTCTGAGGTCAATACCCTTTCAGGGAGAGAATTCTCACTTAAATGTAATAGACCTATGAGTGGGACGGGAAGAGGGTGTGAAGAGGTAGAGAAGAGAGAGGAGTTGGGGGGCACCGAAAATACCTGTATATGCACTATAATGGTAGATAATGTCATTATACACGGTCCAGACCCAGAGAACGTACACCAAGAGTGGACCCTAAGGTAAACTGTGCACTCTGATTAGGATGTGTCAATGTAGGTTACCATTCTGGTAAGGGATGATGATAATGGGGGAGGTTCTTCCCATGTAGGGCAGGGGGCATATGGGACATCTCTGTATTTTCTAAGTTTTGTTGTGAACCCAAAACTTCTTTAAAGTCTTAAAAAAAAGAAAGCTGAGGTGGGGTGTCCCACTCCATATACATCTCCTTAAAAGAAACCATGGGTTTTCCTTTTCGTTTTTAATTTGTCAACCCAAGACCACTGTGAAAGTTCCTTTTTTCTCAGTAACAATTGTTAGGCTGTGGTGGCAGGTGCTGAATTGAAAATCATTTTGACCAGTCTCAGCTCTTTCAAAACTTGGTTCATATAAATGTCCTTGAGACACAAAGTCAAGTTACTCCATGAGCTCCAGGAATGCAGTGACCAGGACACTTGGGCCAGCAAAGAGGGCCAGTGTGCAAACCTTCCTCACTGTGCTTCTCAAAGGACTTGCCACACACTTGGCTTCCTTAGGCAGGTCAGGCACGTGCATGCACGCACACACGTGTCACTTTCTCTAACCCCAAAGCTGTGTAGGCTCTTGCCCACCTTTCATCTACAACCTTCATATTATTCAATAGAACAAAGGTACAACTGTAAAAGGGAAAAACCTAAGTTACTACTAAACTTCAACACCCATTTCTAGGAATTACAGCTGAAAGTAAGGGACTGCTTATTATATAGGACAAGTAAAAGTCACTACAGAAACAGAGTCACACAGGGTATTTTAGTTATTTACCAAAACCCACACCTACCACAAAACCCAATTTTTCTAAATTTGTAACTGGGAAACTGAGCCATGGTTCTTAAAGCTAGATGTAAATTATTATCACTTGGGAAACTTCATACTTTTGCATGGGCCTGCCTCCAAACAATTTCAATCTCTATGGGCATCAGGTTGAGAACCACAGAAATAACCATTCTCTTCTTACTAAGCTAAATAAAGCTAAGTCTTTCTAAAAATAATCTAGTACTGATATGCTACACTTCCATTTAAAACACACCTACTGCAACCCAGAAAAGGAAAAAAGGCACCTGTCTGCTTAGAATATTCAACCTCAGAAAGAAGCACACCATTTTACCAATTCAGTTTACTCTCACAAAGTGTTCTTATAGCAAACTTCTGTCAAGTCCTCAGTACAGAATACTCAAAGCACTCATTTTTAGTTGACAAGTCTTTTTTTTAACAAGCTTTTAAAACGTTTATTATGAAAATTCTATTTTCTTGTTACTGAGAAATCAGCAACAATTACATATTTTCAAAGGGAATTACTACACTTACCAATGCATTTTCTTTACTCATTTCATGATCAGGTAGGTTACTAACATTTTCTAGCTTAGATGGCCAAAGCCCAGTCATTCTCTCCAATTAGACAATTAGTTTAAACCCGGTAATCACTTTAAACCCAGGCCATACTGGATACAAGCCCTTTTCTGCTAACCACTTTACTTCAGAGAATTTGTTAATTGGATGACAGTCCCACAAGTCATTTACAAGATACACATTCCTTCAGTCAATTCTGGTATCACAGGACCTGAAAAACGGCTGCTTGGTATCTAGACTACCTGGATAATAGATTAAAACTGCACACGGATAAAACTACTTTTCAGTCAGATAGAAAGGGCATAAAGTGATGATGCAAGGGGACAGAGATCTACTTCTTGTAAAAGCATAAAAGAATACAATTCAGTGGAGACATGTAGAAAAACTAAGGGCTTTTTCCTTTGGATAATCAATCCTATAAGCCTCCAAAAATACTGTCAATTAGATCAGGGAAGATCTAAAATATATATAGTGTGTATGTATATTTAAAAATTAAATATATAGTGTGTATGTACTTTCCTCAAGCATCTTTATATATAAAAAGAAATGTGAAAACTCCTTGTCAGTTGAAAATTCAACACAGTACAAAGCAAAGAAACTTTTATTACTACATTCACACAAGTAATGAGTAAGTGTCCTGAAGTTTACCCTGGTAGCTTGAGATGACCAACTATTAGTTTCCACAGAAGGACTGTTTCAACTTTCTAATCCTATTCAAAGAATAAAAAGGGAGGAAAAAACTCATTAAATGCTTAGCACTGCCACTTAATTTCAAATGCCATTTTCATCCTTGGGTGAATGTACATTAACACTAAACCATGATCCAGCAATAGTTTTCTATTTGGTTTAACAAGTTGACTTAAAGAGCTTAATACAGGATAATGCTCTACCAGCTTTCTCATTGGAGACAAACTCTAAGTTCACATGAGAAGTAATGTGTAAATATTTAAGAACTTACTGTCCATCGTTCTAAAGAGTTCATGTAACACACATAGCAATATAATATTTATAACCAGAAACTGCACACTGATAAGTAGACACCATCAGTTTGTCAAGCTCTGCCTGAAAACATGCTGTTTTATTAAAACAAAACCAAAAACCTTAAATCTCAAGTTCTGTGGTTTTACAGCCAGATTTTCCGGAAGTAAGCACATAGATTTCCTTTCTCGCAGACAAGTCAATATGCAGGAGGAAGCCACGAAGGGCACAAGGCAATCTGACAAACTGTACTCTGTGTCCAAGTCAGTCCTGACACTTCATCTCAGGACCATCGAGGATTACCAGAGAGATTATGTAGTGGCCTTCACTTTTTTCTTTACTGAGAAGTCAAAAAAAATTTTAATTTATCAGTTGATGTTATCTTTAAATCAACAGCACCAGTTTTGCCCATTGATACTATTAAAATTTGACTTTCTTTTTTTAGTTCACAAGTTTATTATGAAAACCACTGCAGTGCTCTTGTACAGTAACATCGTCTTACAGGAGAGGGAAAAACAGTTCTGTTCAAAGCAACTCACCAGGTTCTGACAGTAACAAAGAACAACATGAGGCTGAGATTTGAGAAGGGAAATAAACTGAGCGCAGACAAATCATACAATTAAATTAAACGGTATCCCTGAAAATAAACAAAACGATCTCAAAACTCACAAGTAGAGGGGGAGGCCTTGTTACTTATTTTTTAAAATGTTCATTAAGCTCCAATGACTGATTGCTGCTATCCTCATCTACAGTCATGCTGAGTAAAGCTATAGCTAAATGGAAGTTAAATTGTATTCACGAGGTGTTAATGTTTACATCTTATTATCTGCAGTCTCTCAGAGAAAGCAAAAGTAACTACAAATAGTGCTATGCCAGAAACTGGTTTCTTGACCAACAATGTCGCTTCAGCATGCAATGAACTGGTTCATTCTAAAGTGGTCACAGCTGTTGATGACAAGAGGCTTTGTATTTTTATATGGCACATCTTTTGGTCCGTGTGAAAACAAGTTTTTTGAATGTTAACTATTCTCTGACACTCTGAAGTTAATGTTGCTCTTCCCATTTCCATTAGGTCAATATATGGTTCATGGCAATACTGTACAAGTTTAAAGTTTCATTACAGGAAGTAGTCTGGGGTACGACGAGTGACATGGGGCTCCCCTCTGCGAGGTGCTGGGTCAAACTGCAAGCTGAAAAACAAGACATGTTTGTTGCTTATATACCATGACACAATTGCACTGACAATCAAAACAAAGAACGTTAGCCTTTAAACTTTACAATTCTTTTCCTATCCAATTTCAGCTTGCCTTAATATAATAACAGAATCCTAATTATAGCCTAATCATGCTTTTAATAAGGATCACCTCGAGAAGGGACTAGTGGTTACCAAAGGGGAGGGGTTGAGGAGGATGGGTGGGGAGGGAGAAGGGGATTAAGGGGCACTGTAATTCACAATCACAATATAGGTAGGTTATGGGAATGATAGTACAGCATGGAGAATACAATTTAATGACTGTAACATCTTACTACACTGATAGACAGTGACTGCAATGGACTGCTTGATAATACAGGTGAAAGCTGAACCACTGTGTTGTGTACCTGAAACCATCATAAGATTGTGTATCAATGATACTATAATTAAAAAAAAAAGGATCATCTAACTGCACACCTCCTCAAAGAGCCAAAGCAACTTTAGCCAGAGAGGATATTTATATATTAGAGCTCCTTCTATGACTATTTGAAAGAATAGTTCTGTGCAATAAATAAAACAGAGAGTCTCCTGTACTGTACTTATCCTCAGGATGTATTTTTATTAACTCCACAATAAAAACATAGGTTTAAAAAGTTAAAACCCTAGTAATTCATATTATTATATGGGTCTATATAATTAGAGGTGTGTATATGACTAGTTTCTGTTCATGTTTTTCCACATACCAATTTGTTCATTTCAAAGGAAACTTAAAAATCAAACTGGAATCTTTTGACTTAGCCTAAGCTCTTGAACTCTTAAACCTCCTGTTAAATCTATTCAAGTAATGGCAACCTAGTACTAAGGTGTAAATACTTACAAAGAGTACTTTAGAGTGTCATCAAGTTCCATGATTGCAGCTTGGTTACCACAACGATAACAATAGTTTGGAGCACTAAAAATTGTTACTACATTCCGGTCATGGCACCAGTTATATCCCTACAAGGAAAAGAAAGGAGATAAACATTAATTTTACTCCCTTATTTATACAACCAACTGTGACTCCACTCAAGAATCAAAGACCTCTGCACCCCCAAAAGCTTAAAAAATATTAATGCTTTGTCTCTGATTTAATTATTTAAAGGAGAGATGCCTCTAGGATCTCCAGCCTCATTCTGTCAAAGTTCACCTGAATGCATTACTCACTTTTTAAGTATTCACAAATTTCTTTCCCTATTTTTAGCAAAATCAGACTTTATTGATAATAACCAGAGGTGTATTCATATTAATCTAAGTAAGACCCTAATCTTAAAAGTATGCTAGTCAATGTCCTATGATAAAAATTTAGCCCATTTCCCTTTTTTAGTTTCTTCTTCTACATCACCTGTAATCCTACCATCCAAAGAACTACTTAAAACATTTTGGTGTTATTTCTTCCCAATTTCTCTTTCACACATACACATGGTAAATGTTTGAAATAGACAAAATTGAGATCATAAAATGTTACATTCCTCTCTCCCCTACTCCATGCATTAACTTGCCCACCCCTTAAATCTCAAGCACTACCCAGTCATTGAGTTCTCTGAAAACATGTTAACTATGAATTTTACTGCGATCACAAGCTTGAGATTTTAATTCTAGTGTGCATCTGCTGAAAAGGCACAGGCTATAATGGCAAACTCACCGAGAAGAATACATAAAATGTTCTCATTAATATCATTAATTTAAAACTCCCCAATATCTTCCTTCGTTACTTAAAAAGCAATCCAGTTTCAAACACAGAACATACCTCCATCACCAGCTGGTGAGCTCTAGACACCAGCGTGAGACCATTGGCATGATTAAACGTCTCAGAAATATCTTGCCCAAAAGTGTAACCAGCTCCTCGAGGAGATATACCCCAACCACCACGGTCATCTGGATCTGACCACAGCAAGTCACACATTGGACCCTAAAAAACAAGTTAAGTTTTAAACTTGCCTCTTGCAAAAATGGTTAATACACGATTTGAGTAAATTCATCAGAAGCAGCCTACTAAGTGCTACTTTTTAAGTGGTGTTTGATGAAAATGATAAAAGGTTTTGAAGTTAAAAGTCAAATGTCTGTTCAGGTAAAGACTATTTCCAGATGTCTTTAAGAAGCACAGCCTACGTCAGTGAGCCCCCACAGCAACAACAAGCCCTAAATCATCTGCCCAAAGTACACAGATTTCAGTGTCAGGCAGTATAGTCTAGCAGTAATCAAGGCAAAGGCTCTGAAGGCAGCTACCTAGGTCCTAGGCCCAGTCCTAGCTGTTGTGATTTCCCAGGTTTCTTAACGCCAGCTTCTTCTGAAAAATGGCGTCAATAGCATTTACAACGCCACCTGGGTCATTTTTGAGAAAAATGAGGGGATACATATAGTAAACTATACAATTAAATTGTTCCTCTAAGAAGTTTTCTAGAAAGATCTCATCATCAAACAAAAGCCAATACCTCATGAGGAACTTCTTGAAGACGATCAAGTGCTCTGATGTGATCCAGTGTATCTATGGATGGTGAGAGGCCACCATGTAGACAGAAGATCTGAAAAGAATGTTTTATTATGTTAACCTCAAATAAAAGAAACTTTAAACACTCTGGACTTAGCTGCAGGCAGTAGCCCACATCACCTGACCCCATCGGTGCTTCTGTTCTGCCAGAACCAGGGTCTCTTCAGGGTCTATCTTTCTTCTAGCCCACTCTGAACTACTGAACACCCTCCCTTTCTTCCTGATAAACCATTGCTATTGCACTCAGACTTCAAGCCAACTTCACTCCACTTACCTCCAACAAAAGGTTTCTCTGACCTTTCCCTTGCCAGACTATTATCTTGCTTCTCATAGAATTTTCTTCTACCTGGCTCATTCCTCTACCTGGGCCAGTAAATAGATAATTATATTTCACAGACTTGTTCAGAACAGCCTGAGAGGATGGATGGGCTACAACTTCCATCCCTGTGGTTCAAACATGCAGTTCAGTGCCGGATACAAAGGCACTTCAAAAAACTCAAGAGGGATGTAAAAGCGGAAAAATAAGTTATTGGCACCTAAACGTTAAAAAAGCAAATTCTTGAAAATTATCAGTAACATATGTTTTAAGACCTACATACCTGCCCATCCACCAAGGCAGTGAGAGGAAGATAGTCAAAAAGATCTGTAAAGTATTTCCAAACATTTGCATTTCCGTATTTCCTTAAACACTCATCATAGAAACCATATACTTGTGTGATCTGTCTGCTCTCATGATTTCCTCGAAGAATGGTGATGCGTTCACGGTAACGAACCTGAAACAGAATGGAGAACGCTATGAACACCCACCTGGCTGCTTCAAAAATCAAATGGCAATTCAACAAACTTCTACAGGAACTCTTTTGTGGAGGGTGGGGGGAAAGCCCACACTCCCACATCACATCTAACTGAAACCTCATTTCTAAAGACATCTGTCCATGGGACACCTGCTATCTCAAATAAAATCAAACTCCCACTCCCACTACCTATTACACCAAGCATAATTGTCAGCTGTAAAACTCCATCCATTAATTTCTTTACAGGTCGATGATTTTTTGGTATATTTATGCTTACTCAACTATCACAATCCAGTTTTAGAGCCTTTCCACTACCCCAGAAAGATCCCTCGTGTGTTTGTAGTCGCACTCAGCTCCCACTCCCAGTACCCACTGATTTACTTTGCATTTTGAGGTTTGTTTTTTCTAGAAATTTCATATAAATGGCACCATACAGTATGTTTTTTTGTTGTTAGGATTCTTTCACTTGGCAGACTATTTCGGAGGTTCATCTGTGTATGGATCGGTGGCTTGTTCATTTTTATTGTTGCCCAGTATTCTACTGTGTGGCTATACCACATTTAGTTTTTTTATTCACCAGTAGAACGAACATTCGGATTGTCTGCAGTTTTTAGATATTATGAATAATGCTGCTATGATCATTCTGCATGTAAGTTTTTGTATGGACACATGACTTCATTTCTCTGGAGTAGGGTTCTACTCCAGTATAGCTGTTCGGTCATATGGTAAGTATGCCAAACTGTTTTTCGAAGTGGCCGGACCACTTTACATTCCCACTAGCAACGCAGGAAGGTTCTAATCTCTATAAATTAACACTTGGTACTATAATATAAGCCTTATTGGTGATTACTGATAGCCATTCTAATGGATGTGATTGTGACTGTAATTTGTATATTTCCCTGATGATTAATGATTTGGGGCATCCTTTCATGTGCTTACTGACCATTTTATCTTCTTGGGTGGAGTCTATGAAAATACTTTGCCCATTTTAAAATATCTTCTTATCGAGTTACAGTTTTTTAAAAGATATATATAAATACAAATATTTTTTTCTTAGTGATGGCTTTAGAAGGACAAAAGAAAATCTTAGTTTTGATGAAGCCCAATTTATCACTTTTTTTAATGGATCATGCTTCTGGTATCACATCTAAGTAATCACTGCCTAATCCAAGGTAACTAAGATTTTCTCCTGTGTTTTATTCTAGAAAGTTTATAGCTTTAGCTCTTACATTTAGGTCTTTGATCGATTTAAATCCTTTTATATGGTATGAGCTAAGTTCATTGTTTGCATATGAATATCCAACCGTTCAGAATTGTTTACTGGAATTTCCTCCCCGACCCTGTATTAGTCTTCTAAGGATGCCATAAAAAAGCCTGGGTAGTTTAAACAACAGAAATTTATATCCTCACAGTCTAGAGGCTAGAAGTCCAAGATCAAGGAGTCCACAGGTTTAGCTTCTTCTGAAGGCCTCTTTCCTTGGCTAGTTAGTAAATGGCCTTCTTTTTACCACCTTCCCTCTATATCTGTGTCCCTATTTCTTTTTATAAGGACATCAGTCATATTACACTAGGGCTCACCCTAATGACTTAATTTTACCTTAATTACCTCTTTAAAGGCCTCATCTCCAAATACAACCACATTGAGGTGGGGGGGGCGGGCGCAGGGAGTTTGGGTGGGACTTCAGTGTAAGAATTTGGCAGTGGTGGAAATGGCACAGTTCAGTCCCTAACACCTTCAAACATGAATTCTTAAAGACAGCAAATTCATTCTCCCTCTGAGCACTGGGATCCATCCTGGGCTTTAAATACAGGTTAGCTTGTAAGGCTGCTTTCATAATATTTAGAGTCACCACAGAAACTCCATTATTTAATCCAACTCCTTCATTTTACAGATGGAGAACATAATGACCTCCACAAGTATTTTGTAGCACTTTACATGATTGAGACTAGTAGCCTCATGAACACATATCAATTGCCTAAAATTCAACTTTTGCTAAAACCAAACCTCATGGCTTCTACAATGTTAGAAGTCTCTGGCAGCCATTTTATCATTCCTCATATTCTTTGATAAAAATCTCCCCAAAGGTAAAACCAAACGACTTCTTTTTAAGGAAAACGCAGGAACCTGCTACCCTAAAGCTATTCACCATTCTGTGTTTCATCTTCAGATTTCTGTACATTTCCCAAGGTTATATAACTGGTATACTACCAATTGCTTCCTATAATTTCTACCACTCTAGATCATCATGTCATGTTTAATTGTTGCAAACTATTCCACTGAGACAAATCGTATTTACACATTCACTTACATTGGATATTTACATCAATTCTCTTTCTGATATTAAATAATGCGATTTGTGTTTTCACATAAAGCTCCTCCCTCTTGAATTTCTTTCTCAGAAGTTTAATTATAAATATCCCAACATTTGGTACGTTTTGTTCTTTTATAATATTTCAAAAGTATCTAGGAAGGTTATTATATTACCTCTCCACACCCCAATTTATTGAACTAAAATATTTATTTGACCAGCCTCTAACATTTTAAAAAATAATATGACCAAGGCATTCTCTTCCTTAGAGAATAACCACTTTGCTTTTATTCTGTACTATCCCATTATTCGGAGTGAAGACAGACCTATGTATGATATCTAAGCCCCAAACTTGAATAAATTCATTCCTAAATGTGGAGTTTCCTCCTAAAACCTAACATTCAGATGGAGAAACAAAAATCAAACTGGAAAAAACCCAGAAGTGTGGAAAAAAGGAACATTCAAGAGGACTCTTACACAGTTCAAGACAAAAAACAAATTACCTTAAGAGCTACAAGCAGAGTAACTGTTTCAACTGAATAATATCCTCTGTCAACATAATCTCCCATAAACAAGTAATTTGTATCTGGTGATTTGCCACCAATTCTAAACAGTTCCATGAGATCATGAAATTGCCCATGGACATCTCCACAGACGGTGACTGGACATCGAACCTCTTGCACGTTGGATTCTTTCGTCAGGATTTCTTTGGCCTACAAAGGGAGAAAAAGTAAACCAATATACTTGGCATTAAACATCAACAAAGAAACATTTACTTATGGTTAATGTAGTTTAAGGAGACTTGGTATAAGATGAAATTGCAGACAATTATGATTCCATTAAGAAAGAGGAAAAAAGATGACTGGATTCTTTTCATTGACTGTGCATGGCCCTGTTCCTCTCATCAGTATCAGGAATTTTTAGGCCTATCAGTTGCCATCTAACTAAATACTAAAGAGATTATTATTAACAGCATACAAGATCAATGAAAATGAAACAAGACATTCAGGTACCTAGGTTCCTCACCTTCAGAGTTCTAACTAAAACTGACACTCCAGGATCTTAGGCTATCAAGAGGTTTCTTACTCCGGCTTGACTTTTTTTTTAATCTTTGGAAGACATTTTGCCTGTATTTTGTTGGTTTTTTTTTTACACTCTTTACACCAAAATACCAAATTCTTTTTTTACAATTGTGACCATTCAACGTACATGGTTTTATAATGCTTTTAGAAAATGCTGGCCAGTAAATGCATTCCCTCGCATAATCACAATCACAGATTCAACACTCATTTATGGATCCTTTATGCCAAAAACTGGAAAAGTACACTATAAGATAATCATTCAATTGGTCAACTGTCTGAGTCATACTATGTGACAGGACCTGTGTCAACCACTGGAGGTATGGTGAACACCACAGGTCATGGGTGGTGGGTGGGGTGGGGTGGGAAGCCACAGAAAACCAAGTAACAAAGTATAGACTTTGTAAGTGCCATGAAGGAAAGGGAGAGAGTAACTGGTGGAGGCCCCTTTAAAGCAGATATTACAGCCCTTAAAAGCATACAGTGGAGCAGTGAGGCAGACAATGAAAGGAAAATTACAAAGAGCCAACTCTCAAAGAGCCAAGCACCAGCATAAGCAGCAGCATTTGAGGACTGCAAACACCGAGACAGCTAGGAAAACGGCTGGAGGTCCAAAGAATGAGCTGGTGTTAGCTAAAGGAGGGGAATGCAAGTAGGAAATGGAAGGAGGTCTGATACATGCAGGTGCAATCGTGCATAAATTCTCAGGAGTTCAGAGGGAAAGGTTAAAACTGAAACAACACACAAGAGTAAAGAGGGTGGGCATGGGTTTAACGTGATCAACAACTATAGTTTTATTCTTTTTAAAATTTCTTTTTTAAAATATTGAGGTACATACAATAATGGGTCTCAACCTTAGTGTACTTGGTGAGTTTTGACATGTGTATACATTCATGTAAACCATCAGCCAGATCAAAATATCAAACATTCTAATTTTTCCTCTATCAATTTCACTCATCCCCCACCCCCTTCCCCTTGACAACCACCAGTCTGTTCTCTGTGTTTATGAGTCTATTTCTATTTAGTTTGTTCATTTGTTTTTTGTTTGTTTTTTTAAGATTCCACATGTCAGTGATATCATATGCTATTCACCTTTCTCTAACTTACTTCACTTAGCATAATACCCTCTAGGTCCTTCTATGTTGTCACAAATGCCAACTACCCTGGTTTTAGCACTGAGAGTCCTGCAGCCCAAGAAATGCCTCATTCGGGCGCAGGTAGAAAATATGGGGGGAGAATGTGGCATGGATATGGACTGAAGAACAAGTCAAAACAAAGTAGTATTATAACGAAGATCCACTGGTAGAATTTTATTTGGTAAGTGGATTTAGGATTTCAGGGGTAGGGCTATGGACGTGGTATCTGAGACGGTACAGAACTTAACGGCCAGAAATATCCAGTGACTAATCCACCAAGTCTGGCCCGGTCTCGTTCCAAAACTTAAATCCATTTGCTCCTTTTTTTGCCACAACATCTCACCTGGATTACTATTCATGCCTCCATACTGAGCTTCCTGTTTCCATTCTTCCTGCCTGCAGTCTATTTTCCATGCAACAATCAAAGGAACAATTTAAAAAGTGTTCACCAGATTCATTTTATTCACCACTGTGTACACAGTACCTCACTAGAATAATGCCTGAGAACTGGGAGACAAACATACATTTTACTGAGTTAATCAAGAACTTTAACTCATAGGTCATGTTCAGGGAAAGCCATGGATGTCTCCTAGGATAATAGGCCTGGAAATTGGTACCAAGTTATCTGGAAAATAAAGAAATACTAGGTAACGACAGTAAGGAAAGATGCCCAGGTATCTAGGTAGAGGACAGAAGCCTGAAAACTACAGGGTATTTTATCCTTGAGTAAAGGGAGGCAGCATGTATCTATCAGGGAGGGCTATTAGACAAGGTGCATGACTGCCTTGGGGAAAGCAAGATTTCAGTTAAGAAGGTAAAAGAAAATTTTCCTGAGTGGATTAAAGATATTTATTTCATGTATTCAATCAACTTTTATCGAGCACCTTCTACATGTAACCAGCATTATGGAATGGTGTCCAGAATGTATAGTGTCCGCCTGGGCAAGGGGAAGGCAACACAGTGTAACATGGAGAATTGTTGCTAATGAGCCACTGGCCATTATATTTTAAGTGACAACCAAAGATGACAAGCACTTGTTTTAAGGCAGTGGTACCCAACATTAGCTGCACCTTAAAAATCACTTCTGAAGTGCTTAAAAAAAAATCCAGATGCCCAAGCTATTTCTCCCCCACTTAAGTCAGAACCTTCAAGAATGGGATCTAAGAACCAATACTTTTTTTTTTTTACATCTACCCTCCCCACCCATACTGCTTTTTTCTTAGATGCAGCCAAGTTTAGGCTTGGCTATTTTCAAGTCTTTAAACATTTTGGGGAGCTTTTTTCAGGACAGCCACCAACCCCTGACATCCCAAATTTAATATGATTTAACATTTTTAATTTTAGAAAAAATTTCCACTGCATCTCAAAAGAGATTTTTTTTTAATTAAGGTATCATCGATATACATACAATCTTATGAAGGTTTCAGGTTTCACATGAGCAACACTGTGGTTTCAATATTCACCCATATTATCAAGTCTCCCCCACCCCATTATAATCACTGTCCATCAGCATAGTAAGATGCTTCAGAGTCATTACTTGTCTTCTCCATGCTATACTGCCTTCCCCGTGACCTACCTATATTGCGTGCGCTAATTATAATGTCCCTTAATTCCCTTCTCCCTCCTTCCCCACCCACCCTCCCCAACCCCTTCCCTTTGGTACCTGCTTGTCCCTTCCTGGGGTGTGAGTCTGCTGCTGTTTGTTCCTTCAGATTTGCTTTGTTATTAACACTCCACAAATGTGTGAAATCATTTGATACTTGTCTTTCTCCACCTGGCTTATTTCACTGAGCATAATAGCCTCTAGCTCCATCCATTTCTCGCAAATGGTAGGATCTGTCTTCTTATTGCTGAATAGTTAAGTATTCCACTGTGTATATGTACCACCCACATCTTCTTTATCCATTCATCTACTGATGGACATTTAGGTTCCTTCCCTATCTTGGCTATTGTAAATAGTGCTGTGATAAACATAGGGGTGCATGTATCTTTTGGAATCAGGGATCTTGTTTTCTTCAGGTAAATTCCTAGGAGTGGAATTCCTGGGTCAAATGGTATTTCTATTTTGAGTTTTCTGAGGAACCTCCATACTGCTTTCCACAGTGGTTGGACTAATACATCCCCACCAGCAGTGTGGGAGGGGTCCCCTTGCTCTGCATCCTCGCCAGCATTTGCTGCTCCTTGTCTTTTGGATGTTGGCCATCCTAACTGGTGTGAGGTGATGCCTCACTGTGGTTTTAATTTGCATTTCACTAATGATTAATGATGTGGAGCATTTTTTCATGTGCCTTCTGGCCATTTGAATTTCTTCTTTGGAGAAGTGTCCAGATCCTCTGCCCATTTTTTAATTGGGTTGTTTTTTGGGTGTTGAGAAAAAGAGAGATTTCTTAAGAAATACATATAACCCCTCTCTTTAGGGTAATTCCAATATACCTTGACTTATTATTACTAAAATGCAGAAGTTCACTAGGCATATCCATTACTAAGTCTGTCTGGCATTAATACCACGTCTAGTGCTTTTGGCACCTAGTACATACTAATGAAAACAGCTGTGAATGAAATGATAGGTGCTACTTCAAAGAAATTTGCAAAAATTATTCACAAGTTTTAAAAGGACAACATAAGATGACACATGGTCACATGCCATGTAACTCTTGCCATGATGTTATTACATTTAATTCTATCAAGTTAAATTTCAAAATACACCTCAATACCTGAAAGACTACTTTCTGTATGAGTAAAAAGTTGCCATTCATAACTGCCTGAAGTTCCTTATTACAATCTACTCAAAGTCTTATTCAAATTATGAAAGGAAAATTAAGCCTTAGTGCTTTGTTCTTATTACTTCAATTCAGACAAATCGCAACGACAAATACTGTTTCTAGCTTTGATTTTACTTCCACCAATAACATTCTGATATCTATACTTTCAAAACTTTACACACTTCTTATAGGCCTACAGAAACGTTAATAGTTTTCCTTTGCAATTTAAACTAGAAATATTGTTCAGCAGCTTGCTTTCTTTCTAACAAAAATTTGGGAGTTCATAATGCACACACAGAGATCAAGACAATTTCTCACAGTGGACACAGAGTGTAACTGAGGGATTACAATACTCTGGGGGAGAGTGGCCTAAAAATACTGCAATGTACCTCTTAGTATTTGCTCCCTTGTATACATATGCAGACATGTTTCCAGGAAGAAGATACTATGAAGTGGACCTTTTAGTGTTTAGTATTTAGTAGTTTGCGTTTTTTTTAGGTTGACACTACCAAACTGTCCTCCAAAAGGCCAAGTACAGTGTATCTATAAAGTGAACATTTTAAACTTCTGAACCTAGGAAAGAAAAAGCCCTTTAGTCTCTTCCTACCAAATTTCAGACCAGAACAATTATAAATAAATTTGGGAGAAAATATTAGTATGTAACAGATGCAATTAAGCCAACTATTAGGTATATTTTAACAATAAAAATTCAAGTTTACAAAGGACCAGTTTTAAATATCCTTTTAGTTTTTTGACTGAACCTAACCAGCTCTCAGACAAACACTACACCAAAATAGATTAAGGGCCATCCCTAACCATGAAATAACATGAAATTACAAACAAACCACACTTAAATTAGATTTCATAGATCATCCAAGCCAAGATTTTCCATGGAAGACAAATAAAAGAGGAAAAAACATTAACAGCCACTTATATATTGCTTTCCTAAAGCACAACAGCAATGTTATTTCTACTTATACTGTAGAAAAAGCCATGCAACACACTTACGCATTTTTATATTAAACCAAAAGCCAAACATACTTATGCATTTTTATTAAATCAAACATTTCTGAAATACAAAATGATTACACCTATGTAAAAATCCTTTGTATAAATAGACTGAACACTAAAAAAAAAAATCAAAATTTAAAATAGGTAGAGGACCTACAGATAGCCAACAGACACATAAAAGTATGTTCATCATTATGTTGACCCCAAAAGAAAAAGTCAGGGATGAGAGATAATTCTAAAATGGTATTAAAAGGTATAATTAGATGTTTTTCCATCTGTTTCTGTCCAATAATCATCCATACCCCACCAAAACCAATGACCATTTTCTTTAAAGCTGTATGTCTTGAGTTCAACAGACTGGCTTCAATCTTTACTAGCCAACTTTTAAGTGGGCATGAATTAAACATTCCCAATCATTCTAGCAGAGGGGGGGAAATGTTAATCTACTAAACTGAGAAATGTTGCTGTATACAAAGTTGTTTCAAAATTCTCACAATTCATCATGAACAAGATGCAAACATTCTGGGTCTCTGTTTCCTCACTTCATCTGTGTAAGGTCACTTGGCCTAGATGGTCTTTAAGATTCCTCTCATTACTAAAATTTTACTCCATCCTAAAGCACTCCTTAAGGCCTTTTTATTAAAAATCAGAGCCACCCAACAGAACTGACAGCTTACAGATGATGGGTGACAAAGAAGGGAAAATTCACGTGATCCCTTGGGAAGAAATTAAGCACAAACGTTCTAAAACGTTTCCTATCTAGAGTTTACTGCAAGTGCAACCTCCTGACTAACCTTAAATCCTTTCTATTAGAACAAAACACAAATTCCTATAAAATACTATTCAGACAAAGCTAAACAGTGAACACTAATAATGCATATAATGGGGACTCAATAAATTTTGGTTAAAAGAATTTAAAAAACAAATGCACAATGCCACATAATAGCATCACTGACATTCCATAACCTTTGTGAACGACACTTTACGATTCTAGCTATAGGTAAAGAACTGTCTCCCAGGGGCACTTTAGAACCAAGGTTCTCAACCTTTTGTCAGTCCCCTCAACTACAGAAGGGTAAAAATCCTCATCTAGTAGTAAATAAATGACTAAAGCAAAGGTACGAAAAGGTGCAAGACTCACTGGCCAGCTGGTCATGTAAGGTATTGAGAAAATACCCAGAATTCATATACACACACCTTTGTCATGGCCTTGGTCATCCTTTTTCCAAACCACACTACCAGTTCATGAACAGGCAACAATAACTTTGTATTGTGAACAAATCAAGCAGTTAACCCCAGACTGTTTTGTTTTTTTTTTTACTGTTCTTTCAGACCCTATCCCCCAGTCATTCTTTGGCAGCCAGACCTCTCTCTACTTCAGCCTGTTCCACCACTTCCACTTTGGAAGTGGAAACACACACAGGCTATTTAAAACAACAAAAATCAAAATCTTTCCCCTTCCTGGTTCTAGTCTAATACAGATCTCACTTGTGTAGGAGAATGCAGGTTGAGGGTTTTTTTCAGACAAGGCTGGTAGTGAGAAATGAGTAAAGAAAAAAAAAGTGGAAGAGAAATGGGTCAAAACAGAAAGATTAAAAAAAAAGCGGTTTCCCTGTCACACATAACTTTTCCAGCGTTTCCTCAGCACCTCAAAAAAGACCACTCCCCACCATGACCTCCACCGAAATCCACTGTCTCCTGGGTTTCCTAGCTTATATCCTCCAAACTAACCAAAGAATAACTCCATAGGTTACTGACGAACTTGACTTACAGTGAAAAGGGGATGGGGGCAGGAATATGCTGCCATAAAAAGGGGGAAGCAATATAAATGTTATTCCACATGCTCTTCCAGGGTCCGTCACTCTTTTTACATCCTGAGTTTCACACCTTAGCCTTATTGCCAATATTTGCAGACAAAGGACTTGTGCCTCTGATGGAGAAAAACAAACGAAGAATCGGGGGATCTGTGTGTCTAAAGAATATACTGTTCACCTTTTTAGTGTTTCCTTAATAAACAAACTCAAAACCAACTGCATTACTACTTCCATGCCTGGGAGATCATGAAACACACACAGACACAAAAAAGTTTGACTGTGGAAGATAAAAAGAACAACACTTTACAAGCTATAATGAACAATACCAATGTCATGTATGCTTCATTTGAGTATTTTAGAGCTCAGTTTCTGGATCTTGATCTGAGAAAACATAGAAAATGAACCAGGGTTTTCATCTCATTAATCTTATTTCAGAGGCAAATATAACTAGCCACATCCAAAATTGAAGAATTACTGCTTCCTTCTCCAAGACAATGTGAGACAATAGTATGTGACGTGAATAGGAAGCTTTCAATCAGAATAATAATGCTTTATTTTAGAAATGTTGATAAAGACAGTTCAGTTTGGCCCCAATTCACCTGCATCTTTCATTATTAACACCACCTCAGAAAAGAGAAGGGGGTGCTGTGAACTGCAAGACTAGAACACTGGGTTGGAATCCCTAAGCCTAGGCTACTTGAATCTGACCCATTGTCAAGTCGCCTTACCTTTCTGAGTCTCTAGTTTCCATCAATACCTCAGAACAGTAACTGTGTCATAGACTTGTGAAGAGAACTGTGTATGTGAAAGGATGAAAACATTTTTCTGTATCACACTTCCCCCAATTATTTGTCCTCAATATTCAAATTACTTTAACGGAGAGAAGCCAAACCACCTTTCAAATTAAACACACACAGACTTACAAAAACATATTACCCATTTCATACATGAATTTAACCTTGGTCAAATACTCTGCAGCTCATCCAAAGATGGTTTGCTTTCCCATACTAACTTAACAAATGTTAAAACGAAGCAAAGCCTTAATGACTGCATTTTATTTATAGTGCTTGTAGAGCAATGGAAAACAGCTTACCTAGGTAAAGAACCCCTTTGGGGGAAAAAAAAAATCTGGCCATCAAACAGCATTCTCCACAAGTTTGGTAAGACTTGAAAGCACAAAGCCAAAAATCATACCTAAATTAAACCATAACCAAAGTCATATAACAAAAGACTGTTTACTGTAGTTAATGCAGAACCAAGTTGATACTATTTACTTCTTCCAATCTGGAAATGATACCAGTCCAGTGACACAGATGTAGTAATGTTAGTGACTACAGAACTGTACCTGAAGACAAAACTGCCTTCACTCACCACAAATTTTAAAACAATCAACAAATTATGATCCACCAAATGCCAAGGTATTCTACCCACAAAACCTTGGTTCTGATAGAAACTTTAATCACACCTTGCAGGGCAAAAAGCTTAAGTAGTTAATAACCTAATTAACTAGTTGATATCCTTGTATGTAAATAGACACTTGGATTCTCTGCATTATGAACATCTATCACTGTTAACTGTCGATGGGATATATTATGATGGCCTCCACATTTGTGAATTACAATGACCTCTTATGATACGCTTCTATCTTCACTATTTAAATACTTCATTCTGATCAGGCATCTTCAGGTGGATTACAAGGCTTCTATGTTGTCATTCCTTCTTATAATCAAAGAAATTATCAACCACTACCAAACAGCTATCTCCAAAATGTATCTTTTCTTAAAAAACAACAGTCATACTAATGAAAATAAATTTTCATGAAATTTTTTGAAATTTCATTAAATTTAATGAAATAATTTTCCCTTCAAGATTTTCAAAAAAGGTAGCTTTCACCAGAGTCCTATTGACCATACAAACATTAACAGTGAAAAGAGAACTTTTATTTTACTAGAAAGACTGTACAAAAGATCATTTCAAGTTATGCATCCTAACTCATTCCATATACCTAAAAAGCTGCCTTCAAATTAATTTAGTTTTGGAAAGTTAATATAGTTGCAAAAGTTGAAACATTTACAAGTTAAACAGTATGAAGGCTGTGTGGTATCGCCCCAAAAGGATCCATTTCTTGAAACCTAACTTCAAATATTATTTCCATCTTTTTGACTTTAAGAACTAAAATCTCAACACACTGGATGAGCAGTGGATATCTAAGCATAAATTATTAATCTCACTACATCTTAGTTTTTACAAGACGTGGAAGACAACGAACATTTACTATTTGCATCAAGCTTCAGCTACCCAACCTTAGCATCCAATATCATCTTCTATAATTTCTAGATTACAGAAGAACACAAAAACCCTCTACTTTCATGGTCTCTTAACTACTGATTTCCAACTAGACTCAGGCTCCTTGAGAATAAGCATGATTACTCTGTCTCTTTTCATTCCTCTCTTAAAAGTAAGCAACCATGGATATTTAGTAAGTGTTCAACATTTAAATACAAAGCACTAATTTAAAATGGAACTGTATAATCTCAAAAGATTAGAAGAGACCCTGCAACATCTGTTTTAACTCTTTAGTTTATAGACAGGAAAAATACAAGCTCTTTTCACTATTAATGAAGTGGTTGCCCCAAGGTCAGTCACAACTATTCACTGTGGCTGAAAGATTAGTGTCCAGGTCTTATCAGTCTGGTGGTCTTCCAATTAATTACCTCAGTATTCATCTTCCAGGGTTTTCTACACAAATCACTAGTCATCTAGCTAACTGCTGACTCAAAGTCTTTATGTAAGCACTGAACTCTAAAAGTCATTTAAAATCATCATTTATAGTACTTAGAAATAAAGATCTGATAATATATATTAAATACTTTTTAAAACCTATTTATACACCTTTAAAACAAATACCATCCTCATTTGATGCAAGGGAATTAAGAGTCAAGAAGCAACAAGACTTTACATTGCTACCATTAAGACTTAGCTTCCAATAGATGATGTGCCACCTCATCAAACAGTAGGAGAGTTTTGTCAGGCTTAGAATAAATCAAACTGGATTTGCCTCAGTTAAATTCCAATTACTCACAGCACAATTTCTGAAAAGGCCTGTTTTAGGAGCCTATACCTCAAACCCACAAACCTAATTTTTGCATCAAACCACAAACAAGTCATTTTAATTGCTCTTTGATAATTCTCTTCACTAATACAAAAGTGAGAATATGGTATTCCACAATTCTGTATCAAAATGAAATGCTGCAAATTTAATTTTGAAAAGGGAAGTTAAAATATTCTGAGTGGAGATCAGCGTTTTCCATACTTTAGAAAGCTGAGCTGTAAGTCTTCATAAATACAACACAGCCAATAGCTAAATAGGCTACCCTTTGCCCAACCCCTAGGGAAAAACAAAACGGAATTAGATAATTTAATGTGGACTTACTGAATGGACGACATTACATTTTCAACATCTGTGAAATAAATTATTTAAACACTAGGCACGAAGTCTGGAAACGTAGTAGGAGCCCAACTGACAGCCACTATTGTTATTAGTACTACTTAAAGCCACAAAAATACAAACAGCTTTTCCAACAAAGCCGGAATACAAAATTTGCTGCTCTTTGTTGCTCATCTTAAAAATAAACGTCAAAATACCAAGTACATTAGGCTAACTTTCACACTACCCAATTTGAGTCAGCATATAAATCACAGATTACACTGACACTTGATTTCCAATCCCAAAGCTCCTTATGTAGTATGACTCACCAAATTCTCCATTTCTTCCAACTAAGAAAAATAAGTTCTATTCTTTCCTGTAACTATCACCATGATCTTTGCAGGAACTAGGTCAGAGAATTTTAGATTCTCAAAAAACAAAAAAGCATTAAAAAAGTCTCTGGAAAAGATTGCTGTGAGTTGGACACAAACCACCCACGACAGTACTAAAGCTGTGTGACCTTTAGGTAGGTCCTGGGATCTGGCCTACAAGCAGCATGTCTTTGGGGGAATCCTCTAGACAGCTTTGGACCTAGAAATCGGTCCTGAGACAAGTGAAACGTCTCTTAACCCACCTCACAGTAGAGCCCCCGTTCCCAGGCCATTCCATGCCCCATTTCCAGGCCACAGAATCCAAGTTCTCTTACCCGGATCTCAAAGCCGTCCCCCATCAGACCACACAGGGTCTCCGGTCACCCCGGCCACCTCACCCCGCGCCAAGGCCAGGAGGCTCCTTAGTCCCGGAGTCTGTGAACGGCGCCATTTTAGGCGGCGGTGGTGGCGACAACCAATCCCCGCGCGGGAGGCAGGGGGCGCAGGGTCGCCCGGGAGCCGCAGTCGGGCCGCGCCGGGCGCCGGTCTGGGAGGCTCGGGGGCCCGGGCCGGCAGCCTCCGCCATATTGCACCCTCCCCACGGCCGCCTCCTCGGCGGGCTCGGCCCGCGGCTGCTCCCACAGCCAGGTGCAGCTCACCTTCTCGCAGAGGCTCTTGACCTGGGACTCGGAGAGCTGCTTGCACTCGTTCAGCTGCTCGACCCACTGGTCTAGCTCCTTGGTGAATACCTTCTCGTCCATGATGCCAGCCGCCCGAACCGGCTGCCGCTCCGCGCTACTCCCGCGCCGCCGCCCGCACACGGGCCACACGCACACACCGCCGCCGGCTCCCGGGGTACTCGTGTGGCTACAGGCGGCTGCTTGGCGCTAGTGCTGGCCCGCTGGCTCTCCCGGCAGTGTTCGGCCACCGGCCACTGCCCGCCGCTCGCTCAGCGGCTGAGCTCGGATCTCTGTAATGGCGGCCGCCGGCGCCGTGACGTCAGGCGAAGCGTCTGGAGGAGGTGGGGTGCGGAGGGGTAGAAGGGTGGCGACAAGAGCTGCGCAACTGCAGAGCCAACCCCTGCTGACCGCCAGACGAGCTGGGGCGGGAAGTAGACCCCGAAGCGCAGGCGCAAAATAGGCTGCTGGTAACAGACACCTTCGCTCTTAGGGCGTGGTCCTGCAAAAGGGAGGGGCTAAGGGGGAAGGGAAGACCCGGTCGAGCAATCGCTGCGCTTGCAGCCGAGAACCGGACGAATTTCTGAGCTCTGTTTTGTTCCGCGCCGGCGCGGGCGTGGCGCAGGCGCGGTTCTGATGGGAGGGAGCCTAGGTGCCGGAGACTTTTTCCCCAAGGTGGTACCCTACGCTCCACACCCGGTGACTGCAGCCAAGTCGCGTAAACGAGAATTGCGAGCCCGTAGCTCCGAGGCGCAACAGCGCTGGAATTGCGCGGGAATTCCCGCATCTTTAGGTGCCGGAATGGGCGCCGAGTGTTAGCCTGTTTGGAGTGGCATCTCCGCCTCCCGCCTCTGGGCGCGGCGGGCACCTTGTAATTAGGTCACTCGTGGGTGGAGGAGGGTGTATTTGCCGTGGCAGTGCCGCGAGGTGCACCTGACTTCCCCGGCACACACCTGTCCCCGGACCCTGTCTCGGGGCTCAGACCGGCCTGGCGTCCACACGCCCGCGCAGCTTCGCCCTTCGTCGCCTTAACGCGCCAGGTGTGCGCCATCCTCGGACTCCGATTCCTCCCGTGAACAAGAGACTCACACCCTGCTGGCTGTGGCCTACTTTCTAGAGGGAAGGCCGTGAGGAGATGGACTCGCCCATCCTGACTTGCGGTTCCGCGGTGTTAGAAGCGGCTACGATCCGCTCTTTAAAGAAAGCTAGGAAACCTTGGGATCGGACCTCGGTGTATGAGTCTCTTAGTGGTTTGCGAAATGTTTTCACACCTCATTGTCCCCGAATTCACTGAAATATTTGGGTCCGTAAAGAGCCAACTATGTGCTAGATCCCATGCCCAGGAGAGATGGGGTCATCCGAACAGACAAGATAACCTGCCTTGGTGGAGTTTGTTTCTCAAATGGTTAAAATGGTTTGTATTCTTAAATGCTTAAAATGGTCTGGGGATAGTTAGAAGAGAAGTTGCAATGTACACATGACTGAAAGAAGCTTTCCAGAAGACATTTAACCTTCAAGCCCAAGGCAATTAGCTGAAGTGATCCCGTCTTCAAGGCTCCCTACCTACCCACGTAGAGCCGTCTGTCCACCCTGCCCCAAAGTGATGTACTGGAGAAGAGCGTTCACTCGGCAACTTTGAAAGCATCATTCTACCAACAGGCTGAAGAAGGTCCTGGATCAGCGAATGGCAGGCCTGAAAATTCATCCAAGACAACCTGCTTTGTGAGGCTGACTGGCTTGGCCTTACCGGAAATTGCAGTGCGGCTTTCCCTTCTTACCTCCTCCCAGTGGCGTTCCCTGAAGAAAGTACCTGAGATCAATATCCCGAAAGGCTTTTAACATCTTTAATCTACCAGACTGGGGAACAGTTCTTTTAACTCAAATTCTGACGATGTTTTGCATTTAACATCCCCAAATAATAGAGAAGTAAGAGTTAAGACCATGTAGAATGAATGAGGAAAAAAATCATCACTTGGTGCCCATGATTATAAAGCCATGACCAATGTGCAGTTTTATTCTTCACCATTGCCCTATACCTGTGTGAGAACTAGTCCTGTCTCATAGGGCAAGAAGCAAACACACTAAGAGAAGGGACTTGGGCAAGGTAGTGGTCAGTATTTAAAACTTCATACTCCCAAGTGCAAGGTCTCAGCCACGCTCACACAGTTGACCTTCAAGGCCTGAAATAGAGATCAAGGTCAATATAATTTCCCTTTGAGTTCTCATACCTAGAAAGGTGGGGGTGATTTAGTTTGGCAGATTAAAAAGTATTGAGCACCCACTATGTGCTAAGATTATGAGTGGGTTTTTCCAAAGTTGTTGATGATAGCATTAATGTAGGTATTTATTTTCTCCTGATGCACATTTCTTGGCTCACCACCACCACAAAATGGAGGGAAGATATAATTATATATACTTAAAACATCCTGCCATATAATTAGATGCCATGACTTAACTTCTTAAGGAAAGAATTCCAGGAAGCTCTTATTTGTGTTCAAGCAGTGAAGTAAAGCATGCATGATTATAAACAACTAGATGAGAATGTCTTTTCCTTTATAAGAAGTCTAGAATGTTTTCTTAATTCAAAATAGCCAATGGATCTGAAAATTCAGTTTGATTAATCTGGTTTTAACTAAATGGGTCTGACCATCTCTGTTCTGAAGCTGAGGAATACATGCAACAAAAGTTAAAACCTAACCAAAAAGAATTGTCCTTTTAATTTCTAGGCAAAAACCAGAGAGTGAATGAAGCAAATATGCCTTGAGAAAGAATCTGCTCAGATGGCAAATGCAGTATATAGCAAATCTTGACTGTTGCCTATGACATTTTTAAGCATAACTATAAATAAAAATCATCTGATGAGGGGTCAGGGTAGGAGGAAGATAACCTTGAGCAAACATTTATAATAGGCACTCTTAGCCAAGGTATAAAAATTGACATTAAACATGGGGAAAGAATGAGATGTATCTTTTTGTCAGCAATTCTCTTGACCTTACATTAGGTTTATTTTGTTGTTGTTCCTTCCAGTTCCTTCACTTCTAAACTTAATGAGACAGAAGAGCCATGTAGGTAAGAAATGGCTCTGGATTCAGGTGGACCTGGTTTGAATTCCAGTTCTGCAACTGCCTTCCTGTGGGGAGTTTGGCAAGTTACCTATCTTCTGAGTCTGTTTTCTCATCTATAAAGTAGGGATAATTATAATAGGCAAATAATAGGATTCTTCTAAGAATTAAGTGAAATTATAAATATAAAACACCAAGCTATGTCATAAATGTCCAGTAAGTATTCAATATTATTTATCTTTCTAAGTGGTCTCTGATTCTAAATGTCTTCTAATGCCAATTGGAGTCCCTTAGTGCCTGCTGTGAGATGCCTAGTGGTCTTTGGAAACAGAACGTAACAGCATCAAAAACATCACATAGACACAAAGCCATTGAATGACATGGGGGTCAGGGAGTGAATTCAAGGAAAAAGAGGTAGAGATAGGGCAAAAAGAACACCTCATCTCTTCCCTTGCCACCAAGCCAACATTCAGAAGGCTTGTTGTGTAGAGAAAGTCACTTAGGAATAAATCCAGGAATTAATACAGTTGGTCAGTCTTATGTTCTTGTTGGCTCAGAATCTTGTATCTGGAAAGGGTACCATGTCTGATAATATGCTCTTTGCTGCAAGGCTTCTATGCCCCAAAAGCCCCCAAATAAAGACCTGATTAGTCAACATCTTAGTGGCTTCTGCCCATGAGAATCCTGCCATGTTCTGGGCAACTCAGCCTGTGCAAATACCAGAAGACTTCTGTTCTCAGGACACACAATGATGCTTGCAACTCATTAGTATCTACTCCTGCTCCTTTCCTTTGTGGTTTTCAGAAACAGTAAACGTATTTTGCCCTTTCACTTGGAATTAGAATTTAATACATGTGGCCAGGGAGCTTTGCCACAGATGTAATAGAGCTCTTTCCCCCAGCCACTGCAGTTTGGCTGAAGAAAAAGAGAGAAATTACCATGTTCCCTGGTAATCAAGACATCCAGATACCATTCTTAATTACAGAGGAAGTTTTCCTGTTACAGAAAAAAAAAATCTGAAATGGAAGGCAAAGTTCATTACTCCAGAGGCTTGGTAAACCTTAAGAATACTGTCACCAACTGTGCAACTATTAAAAATCTCATCAAAGAAGTATGTTTATTAACACAGAACATTATTCACAATATATTATGTGAAAAATGTACCTTATAAAACAGCATGTATAACCCTAATTTTATTAAATATACATTACAAATATATGCTTAGAAGGCACTTTAGAAAAATACACAGTGAGATATTAACAGCAGTTGCTTCTGGTGAGTGGTGAGTGGGATTGTTTTTTATTTTCTTTTTACTTATTTGATTCTTCTCTAATGAAAACATTTCTTTTACAAATGTGAAAAGAAAATCCTCAGAATATCTAAGTAGACATGGCAATGCGCCTCTGAGGGGAATCACAGTCCCAAGAACATATAACCAATAGTTCTGTTAAATATTCCATGATGCCCTGGAATATTACTCAAGGGCCCCCACCTCCATGTAAAAAGAAACTTAGGTCTCCTGTGGCCTTCTCACATAGTCTCCTCATAAACCATTTAGATATGGCCTTACTCCTGCTTGCCTTCTCACTAAAAGCTCTTCTCCTCAGCTCAGCTTACTTCCTCCCACTTCCAGACCAATGGTATACTCATCTATTCCATTCCTGCTTCCACCACTTTGCTCAGCCTGTCCCTACTCCCCACATAGGCCCATGTATCTCTACGAACTCCACTTGTCATTCAAGGCCAGTTCAAGCTCCATACACTCTGAAGAGGCCTCTGATGACTCTACGTCTCCCTTGATTGGAAGTGCCTAGAAGACTGGCAGGAGAACCCCAGAATCCGGTGGAACAGCACAGCAACCTGGTACCAGTCAGAGGAGAGGGGTATGAACAGAGGACTTGTTGGAAAGTCCATGTGAGGTGTTCCTAAAGACTCCCAGAAGCACTGAAGAGGTGGAAGCATTTTGCAGAGGGCGAGAGGGAAAATATTTACATTTTGTTCTTTATTTTCCAGATTATTCAGTTCCTCAGTACTCTAGCTTAATTCCAGACAAGATTTAGAAATCAGATTCCTTACAAGCATAGAGGCATCAAGCAGTGCTCTGAAAATCATTTGCAAAGATAGAAACATATGGTCATACTACTGTCATTTCTAATGGAAAGAAACAAACTCCCCTCACAAGAGTGTTTGTTCCCTAAGCCACTGAGGAAGACCCCTCAATTGCCAGGTACTCATCTTTAAATTCTGATTGTGGAGGATGGTAATGGAGTTGGGTCCACAGACAAAAGAAGGAGCAGACAGTGTGTGTGGGAAAGAGAAACCCGTCAGTGCCTAAAGGATGATGGTTGGTTCTTAAAGGAAGGATACTGACCAGTTTTCCCCATCTTTGGAGGAGTAAGCAAGAGGAAGTGAGCCTCTGTCAAGTAGTAACAAATATGAGGCCAGCATTTATTAAGCACATGTGTCAGGGACTCTTCTAAATGCTTTACATGTACTATATCACTTAATCCTCACAAATGATGAGGCAGGGGCTGTTATCCTCATTTTACAGATGATGCAACTAAGGGAGAAAGGGATTAAGTAACTTGTATAAGAGAAAATAACAAGTAAGTAGAGGAGCTGGGATTCATATTTAGACAGTCTGGCTTTGGCACCCAAACTCTTAACTACTGGAGAGCCTTTAGCATCAGATCACAAGTGAGTTCCATGAGAGGAAGATCTTGACCATTGGGCCATTTGACATAATCCATGCCTAGCACTCACTACAGATAGAGCAATAACCAGTGTCCCTAAGGGATGCAGCTTAGCGAGCAGCCCATTGTCCTGCCCACCCCATCAATCCTACTCCGTAAATACATCCATCGCATCCCTTCCTGCACTGTCTTCTCCTTTTTGTCCTTCTGCTCACGTTTTCCCAATGTACCCTCTTCTTATCATTCTCTCCTACTCCTCCACTTGTGCAGCCTGCTGGGATAACCCATAGGCATGGTTTGGCTCCCCTGTTGCATGCAGAACCAGCCTGGTCCCTGAGCTACACCTTCCCATGCTACCTTTTTTGGGAATGATTCCCTTCCCAACTCACAGGCTGAGCCCAGGTGGCCCCGGTAGCAGTGAGAAGAAAAAAAAGACCAAACTATTTTAAAAATGAATTGCTGTGCTCTCTCCCCATGTCAGGGAATATCGGGGTTGTCTTCATGTGAGTCAAGTAAACACCACCATGTGGACAGCACTCTCTTCTCCAGGAACCAGTTATAGTGTAAGGAAAAGAAAACTGTACACATCCCCACTTCGGGCCCCAACAATCTATATGACTGAGCACATCCTTTCCCATCGGTTTCCCCATCCAACGATGTAGAGATTGGACTATACTGGGGAGTTCTCAAATTAGGATTAATGGCTGGATTCAGGGGGATCCATTAGCTCCCAAAAGACAATGTGTAGGAATTTTTTTTTATTATTGAAATAATTGTAGATTCACATGAAGTTTTAAGAAATAATACAGAAGAGATCCCAGTTTCCCAGTGCTAAATCTTGTGGTACTATATAGTACAATATCACAACTGTGATATTGATATGAATACATTCCACCTATCTTATTCAGATTTCCCCAGTTTTATATGCACTCACTTGTGAATGTGTTGGGGTGTGTGTATTTACTGCTATATAATTGGGAATTTTCTTTTGCATGTACCTTTTTCTGGGAAAAGGTTCTTAGCTTCATCAGATTCTCTCAAATATCAGAGGTACAAAAAGGGGTTTGATTCCCAGCTCTGGGAATTCTAGAAGACCACACCCCAAACTTCTATAGCAAGCTGTTCCAAAGCAAATTTAATTGGCACTTACCACATGGCAGGCATAGGGATGCATGTAGGGGACAGGTGATGGGAAGATGTACAGGAAAGCAGAGAAAACCCAAAGGGACATCAAACAGTCCACTGAGGATATGCTCCAGCAGGAAAAGACAGGCAGTCCAACAGGTGAATAAATCATTTATTAAACATGTACAGAAGAGGGATGACCTCGTTTCCTCCTTGAGGCAGCCTGGGAAGTTATTTTCACAGAAGCTGATGCTTGAGCTACATCTTGAAGAATAATCTAGAATTCTTCAGCTGAAAAGAAAAGAACTTTTAAAATCATTCCTTCTTAAATCATATCTATTCTAGATATTTTGAAGAAAACATAGGAGATGCCTGCATTTGTTTATTCTACAATGTTAAGGTGTCAAATTCTTCAACTCCCATGTGTCTGTGTTAAGCTCAAGGGATTGTTTTCCCCCTGACTATTTTCCATTGTCTTGTCCAAACTGGATACCAGATCTGGGCTGCTTAGCTTGAGAAAGGCATTTTATCTCTGGTGCCTTGATCACATCAGAGCTTATATTTAAAGCATGAGTGATGAGAAGAGACTGTAGCTAAGTCCCTGGCTCTGCCTCATCCCTACAGCACCCACCTCCTCTCCACGGAAGGCTCCGGACACCAATCCTACAATGTCTGGTGGGAGTCAGAGCTGGCCAGAGCCATGACATCTGTGCTCTCCAGTCAATTTTTCAGTCACTGGGATCTCCTCTTCCATGGGGCTCATCAGAAACCCTTAAGGGTTGGGTGCTCCTCCACTTGTGCAGCCTGCTGGGATAACCCATAGGCATGGTTTGGCTCCCCTGTTGCATGCAGGACCAGCCTGGTCCCTGAGCTACACCTTCCCATGCTACCTTTTTTGGGAATGATTTCCTTCCCAACTCACAGGCTGAGCCCAGGTGGCCCCGGTAGCAGTGAGAAGAAAAAAAAAAAGAGCAAACAATTTTGAAAATGAATTGCTGTGCTCTCTCCCCATGTCAGGGAACATCAGGGTTGTCTTCATGTGAGTCAAGTAAACAACATCATGTGGACAGCACTCTCTTCTCCAGGAACCAGTTATAACGTAAGGAAAAGAGAACTGGATGCATCCCCACTTCTTCCTCCAAAGTCTATATGACCTTGAGCACAGCCTTTCCTATCAGTTTGCCCTCCCCATGTTTGTAGTTGGCTGCCTTGTGTTGGCTCTGGCTCAGACACCCCTTGGGGGCCTCTTTTCCTGGTGGATTGCAGATTCCACAACAAGCTATTCAGTTCCCAGTACTGTTCTCAGGGAGCTCCTTCTCTGTGGTACAGCCATCACTGCATCAGGGAGACTGGGACCCTACCATTAGGCCCACCCTTTAAAGGTCCACTTAGAAACACAATTCAAGGCACCACTTCTTATGACCTCTGTGTTCTCACGCAAGTTACTCAACCTCCCCTAAACCTCAATATCTTCATCTATAAGATGGGGATCATAATAGTACCATCTTCATGGGTTATTTTAAGCATTAAATAAATTATCCTGTGTAGAGCTCCTAGCATGTACCAAGTACTCCATCTACATTAGCTATTATTATTATCTTTATAATACAGTTACTTCTGATTGTAAAAGAATTAATGATCACTATAGAAATTGTGACCTACTGATAAGTTTAAGGAAGAAACGATCATAACATCCAGGGATAAATGCTATAATCATTTTCATATATAATCTTCTCAGCCTTCTGTGTGTGAATGTATGTACATATTAGAAATAAAAAACTGGGTTCACATTATGTATGTTCTGTAACCTGTTTTATTCAACTGATAAACATCATGATTATTTTCCCACATACTTAAATGCTCTGAGAAAATAATATTTTTTAAAAACTACCTAGCTTTCAGGTCTATCAGTGTAGCTCAATTTATGTAACTAATTCCTTATCTTGGTATTTAGATTGTTTCCTTTTTTATATTTATAAATAAGATAAATGTCCTTGTTCATAAGTTTGTATGCACCTTTTGTTTATTACTTAAGAAAAATGCTTAGAAGGCGCTGCGTTGGGCTGCAGGAGAAGATGGTGGTCTCCACAGGAGTTAAAGTTCCTAGTTATTTTCACTTGTTGGAAGAACTTGAAGAAGGACAAAAAGGAGTAGGCGATGGTACGGTTAGCTGGGGCCTTGAAGATGACGAAGATATGACACTTACAAGGTGGAGAGGGATGATTCTTGGGCCATCAAGGACACATTATAAAAACAGAGTATATAGCCTGAAAGTAGAATGTGAACCTAAATACCCAGAAGCTCCTCCATCAGATTTGTAACCAAATTAATATGAATGGAATAAATAATTCCAGTGGAATGGTGGATGCACGAAGCATAACAGTGTTAGCAAAATGGCAAAATTCATATAGCATTAAAGTTGTACTTCAAGAG
The DNA here is from genome assembly GCA_032199065.1 of Smutsia gigantea. Lineage (NCBI taxonomy): Eukaryota > Metazoa > Chordata > Mammalia > Pholidota > Manidae > Smutsia > Smutsia gigantea. The sequence goes on along the minus strand of JAVSCE010017147.1, from coordinate 33,080 downwards.
CTAAGACGTCTAATGATGTCCAAAGAAAATATGAAGCTTCCACAGCCACCAGAAGGACAAACATACAACAATTAATTTTAGTGGATCTCAAACTTGTCTTAAATCAACAACCTTCTACTCATGTTAATGTCTTGATTAAATATCACAATGCAAAATACCCACACATTAAGTAAAAGAATTCCAGCTGGTAGACATGACCCAGACATTTGTAAGAATATATTTAATATATGTACACCCATTATGTTTTCAGGTAACAGGAGGAAAAATGCAGAACAATTTTTTTCTCTTGTTAAGGCACTGTCGTTTAAGCATAAACCTGGAGTACTCAAAATAGGATTCAAGTTTACCAGGTAAAAGCATGGCAAGAAGTGTCAGATGGCTGTGGAAGCATGTGTATTTCTGAAAAGTGCAAATCTCCAGAAGGAAAACAAGTGGCATGCTTTATCTATCTTAGTAAAAGAGCGTCAGTTTAAATTGTCTAAACTAGCAGGTACAATGAATATTGTCACAAAGTGTGTTAACTTTTGAGGCGGTGTGGGTGCTGACTACTAGTAGTATCAAAAATACGTTCAAGATTGTTTTGATATCTGTATTTATAATAAAAGAAATGTGGGGGAGGTCAGTGAATTTGTTAAAAGCCGTTCCTATGTTACATATAACAGACATGGTAAATACTTGTTTACAGTCTTTGTTTGACAAACCATGCATTTAAGTGAAATCAACAAAAAGGAAATAGGTGTATGGATATGTGAGTTTGAGATTAAAGTTAGTTTTAAAATGTAAAAAAAAAAATGCTTAGAAATGGAATGATTGCACCAAAGGCTATCATACTCTGTTTTTGTTTTTGTCTTGGAATGTCAGATATGCAGAATTAGAGAGAAACCATAATCGTTGGTTTATGACACTCTCATAATTTGTACTGGATGGCCTGATTTAGTTAATTTAGTTGGTAAATTCATTAATTTTAATGATGTAATCAGTTGCTGTGAACACCCAACGCCAAAATAAAAGCTAGGACCTCAATAATAACCCTATTTAACCATAAGGCCTTCTACCCCATCTCCCTGTGCTCCCCACCCAAGAGAACCACCCTGAATCATATGCTCACTTCCTTGCTCTTCTTTTTATATGGTTTTACCACATCAGTATATATTCTTAAGAAGTAGTTTTTAAAAGTTGTCAGCAGAACAAAAAGGCATCCTACAGTATGGGAGAATATATTTGTAAATGACATATCCGACAAGGGGTTAACATCCAAAATATATAAAGAACTCACAGGCCTCAACACCCAAAAAGCAAATAACCCAATTAAAAAATGGGCAAAGGATATGAACAGATAATTCTCCAAAGAAGAAATTCAGATGGCCAACAGGCACATGAAAAGATGCTCCACACCACTAATTATCAGGGAAATGCAAATAAAAACCACAATGAGATATCGCCTCACACCAGTTAGGATGGCCAGCATCCAAAAGACTAAGAACAACAAATGCTGGCGAGGATGTGGACAAAGGGGAACCCTCCTACACTGGTAGTGGGAATGTAAGCTAGTTCAACCATTGTGGAAAGCAATATGGAGGTTCCTCAAAAAACTAAAAATAGAAATACCATTTGACCCAGGAATTCCACTCCTAGGAATTTATCCAAAGAATACAAGTTCTCAGATTCAAAAAGACATATGCACCCCTATGTTTATCACAGCACTATTTACAATAGCCAAGATATGGAAGCAACCTAAGGGTCCATCAGTAGATGAATGGATAAAGAAGAAGTGGTACATATACACAATAAATATTATTCAGCCATAAGAAGAAAACAAATCCTACCTTTTGCAACAACATAGATGGAGCTGGAGGATATTATGCTCAGTGAAATAAGCCAGGCAGAGAAGGACAAGTACGAAATAATTTCCCTCATTTGTGGAGTGTAACAATGAAGCAAAACTGAAGGAACAAAGCAGCAGCAGACTCACAGAACCCAAGAAGGGACTAGCAGTTACCAAAGGGGAGGGGTGGGGGAGAGTGGGGAGGGAGGGAGAAGGGGATTGAGGGGCATTATGATTGGCATACGTGGTGTGTGTGGGGTCACGGGGAAGACAGTGTAGCACAGAGAAGACAAGTAGTGACTTTGTGGCATCTTACTACACTGATGGACAGTGACTGCCATGGAGTATGGGGTTGGACTCGATAATATGGGTGAATGTAGTAAGCACAATGTTTTTCATGTGAAACCTTCATAAGAGTGTATATCAGTAATACCTTAATAAAAAAAAGTCCTTGCCTTTATAGAAAGGCTATCTTGCTGTATGTGATATTTCAGGTTTTTACACTTTCACATTTTCAATATTTCAGTGTTTTACTCAATATTACTTTGCTAAAATTCATCCGTATCATTACATTTCATTATGTAATCATTTTGACTGGAGTGAAATACCCCATTGTGTAAATACTCCATTGTTTACCACTAATGGACAAGTGCATTGTTTCTAGGATTTAGTTAGCTCTTGTTCACACTGCTGCTATGAACATTATGTGAATGTTCCTGTTATACATGTGCAAGAGTTTGTCGTGGGAGCCAGTTTACACTCTCAGCAGCTGTAGATGAGAGAGCCTCTGGCTGCACATCCTCTGGTATACCACGCATCCATGTTATCAGGTTGCCCTCCAAGTGGCAGGAACCTCCAGCAATGTGACAGTACCAATTTTCCCCAACTCCTCCCAACCCTAGGGATCATTTAAAGTTTTTGACCATTTGATGGGAAAAGATATATCTACCTGCTGCTTAACTTTCTGCTAAGGTACTGACTTCTGTAAAATCTGAAAGACAAGGGGTTTGGCTCAGAGAATAACTTCAGTGGCATTTCTGGGCCTGATTCCCCAGTGGCTCAGCTGCTTTCCCATGTCCTAAAAGAGGTGACATGGTTGGAAGGAGGGAATGAAGGGGACCAGGATGGGAAACGAGCCCAACTTACCACAGTGTAAGCTTGTCTCCTGGTCCCAGCCCATGTCTGGGCAGATCACTCTTCCTTTATGAAGCAGCCATTCTCTCTCCCCAAAACCCCTCCCAAGAAAAGCCAGTACAATGCTACCCTTTGTTATTTGAATTGATAAATTTAAACCTCTTTCCTTGTTCTGCAGTAAAAGAACTTTCTATTTTGGGCTTAGTGACATAGCCAAAAACCAAGCAGAGAGCAGCAGGCTGTAGCATGAGTTAATAGTTTTTCTTCAAGGGAGAGAAGCCACAAGCAAACAGAAGGACCTTCCAAAATATGTCAGCTGCATAGCAACATGCAGCCTATTTGCCTGTCTTTCTGCTGACAGATATATTTCAAGGTTCAAAATTGAGCACTACCTAACCTTTAGCATAAGCTGATGAATCAATCCTGAACAATCAGGTTTCTTAATTCAAATTAATTCACCAGGAATTTATGGATGCCCCCTCTGTACCTAGTGCTGGACCAGGTAATGTCAGAGAAGAGTACTCTTCAAGAGGAATTCTAGCCACCAAAAATTATACTGATTTGAAGAGTACCTAAAACATTTGCCGAATAATATTCTTTTCTCAGCTAGTCTGTTTCTCTTCCTGAAATCCTCACATTGAGTTAGGATCCTGGGTCTCAAGAAGCCTCCAAGGGTACACAGAGGTCATGTTTGTAAGAGGACCAGTCTATTTAAACCACTGGCACCTGTTAGCACAGAACTATAGCCTGGAAGAATAGGACAGAGGACAAGTCAGTCCTCCCAACCCTCTTTTGTCACTTTTTCTTATGGGAAGTTTCAAATATGCACAAAACTAGAGATAACATAATAAACCTTCATGTACCTATCACCTGGCTTCAACCATATTCAATCAACATATGGTAATCTTGTTTATCTATACTCCCCCTCCCCCTTGTCTCCATTCTAAAGCCGATTTAAAGCAAATCACGGATATTTTCATATTTAAATACTTCTGTATGTAGCTATAAGAACTAAGAACTCTTTTTCCAATAACCACTACATCATATCTTAAATATTAACAATAATTCCTTAATATCATGTAGTATTCAGTCAGAAGTCAAATTGTCCTGATTTTCATAAGTCATTTCTGTAATGGTTTATTTTAATCAGGAGCTAAACAACACCATTTGTATTTGTTGATATATCTCTTCTGTCTCTTTTAGTTTATAATTATTAAAATTTTTGTAACAGCTTCTCCTCCTTTTTTTATTGATCTAGTTCTTGGTGCTGAAGATAATGGGTATTTCAGTTACTATTCCTGTGTAACAAACCACCCCAAACTTAGTGGCATAAAACAAGCATAAATTTATTGTGTTCATGGATTCCAAGTGTCAGGAGTTCAGAAAGGGCACAGTGGGGATGGTTTCTCTCTGCTCCAGGCTGTGTGGAGCCTCAGCTGGGAAGATTCAAAGTCTGGTGATGCCTTCACAACTGGGAGCTAGAAACACTGAGGCCTTCTTTACTCACCTGTCTGCTGTCTGAGCCTAGGGCACTCAAAACTAGGACTGCTGATCAGAACACCCACACACAGCCTCTCCATGTAGCATGGCTTCCTCACAGGATGGTGGTCACAGGAGTCAGGCTTCTTACATGGCTGCTTAGGGCTCCAAGTACAAGTGTTCTCGCCAACAAGGTAGATGCTGTATCACTCTTTATGACCTAACTTCGAAAATTACATTGTCACTTTCTTTGTGTTCTGTTGATTGCAAATCACAAGCTCACCTAGACTCAAGGAGAGTAAAATCAGATTCTACCTTCATAGGAGCAGGGGCAAAGTTCCAGAAGAGCATGTGGGATGGAAAATATTGTTGCTCCACTTAGCACTTAGGATGCTCAAGCAAGCCTGCCTTTCCTACACCAACCAGGAAAGATGTTCTAAACTATGGAAATGTGATGAAAGAGAGAAAGAGGGAGTTTGTTTGCAGGGCCACATCCTAGAGTCGTGTAGAATGTACCCTGAAAAACCAAGGGGGAGAGTGGGGCTGAAACCCAAGCTTCACTTGTCCAGATTTACTGTGACTGACCATGTGGCTGTCTCGCCAAAGAAGCACCTTTTTTTTTAAATTGAAGTATCACTGATACACAATCTTATATAGGTTTCAAATATACAAGACAGTGGCTCAACAGTTTTCCACATTATTAAATCTTCACCCCACTAGTACTTACTATCTGTCAACATAGGAAGATGTTACAGAATCATTGGCTATATTCTCTGTGCTGTGCGACCATCACTATGACCAACTTAAATAATGACTGAGAATTTTTAAGAGGCACCTTTTCTTATATACATAAGATACCAAATGGTGAAGAGGTGACCCTAAATGGATGGTAAAAGGTCATTCAGGGTAACTTATACTTACTGGGTACTTACTGAACACACGCTACTTTGGAGACTATTAGATTTTGTTTGTTTGTTTAAACTGTACACACAGTTGGATAAGAAATATCTCAAAAATGGTGCTGGGTATATTCAAATATATATTTTCAAATGGTGCAAGCTTTTTCTACTTTTTGATTAAAGTGCTCTAGAATGCTCTAGACCCATCGTTGAAAAAGCTGAGACACTGTGTCCCAGTGACTGGGAAACCAGTTTGCCCGATCTGCTTTCAGCATTGGCTGGATGAAAAAAGTGGATGCAGGACTACAAAAAACCAGGTAAAAAAGAATTGAGGTTGGGGATTAAAGATGGCGTGAGAGGTGAGACACAGGCTTCCTCCTAAAACTGCATATAATACAAAAATATAATTAATACAACTAATCCGGAAAGAGCAGCAGGAAAGAGGACTGTGCCAGACTGCATACACCTGGAGAAAAGAGCAGACTTCACAGAACAGGGTAACGTACCAAAGCTGTAGCCCGGCGGGACCCAAGCTCTTCCCCCACCAAAGCTCAACAGCAGGAGGAAGAAAAACTGAGCAGGGAAGGAGTGGAGGCCTGGGACTGCTGAATACCTAACTCCGTAGATCTGCTCTGGGAGCACAAACCTACAATTCATAGTGCTTGCATGATACTCTCGTGATTATAGGGTTGGAAAGCTAAGATAGACAGAATTCCAGGAGAGACTAAGATTCCAGTTGCTTGTAGAAAGCAGGGATCCATATCTGGCTGCTCTGGGACAAAAGAAAGGCCAGCAGTCTGAGAGACTTCCTAACAAGGAAGCCCTTAGCAAGAGGGCTGCTAATGGGACAAGGATTGCACAGAGCTTACTGCTCAGGAGAGAGGACAGGTAGACAAAATTGTCCGGGTGCACTCTGCCCAGCAGGTTGGGAGCTTTCCCATACAGACTCTCATATTTAAGGAGGAAAAAGAAATCTTCCTCCTTAGATGATCTTCAGGTGCTCCAGCTCCCTGGCTGACTACACAGCTCCAAGGACCCCCTCCACAATATGCAGCCTATGGCGCCTTTCTCCTGGCCAGCCCCACCTGGCTCACAAACCAGCAAACCCTACCCTGGCATTAGGCCAACCAGGGGGAAGACCTGTTTACAGCAACTACAAACACAAAGCATAGAGGCTAATGCCTGTGTGCTCTGCCCACTGGTTCTGGCAGTGGAGACAGGCATAGCAGCCAGGTAGCAGGAAACAGCTCTTTCCTCCCCACAGGCACCAATACCACTCCCCTGCAACCCCTGACATTGTTTCAGGGGCTGAGCAGCTCCAGGGAGTAGAGCTCCTGGGCACTAGAGGGCGCCATATACAAATATGAAAAGCCAAAGGAATCTGGTTCAGAATAAACTTATTAATACAACTCCTGAGAAAGATTTAAATGACATAAATCTCATGACTCTTCCTGAAAAGGAGTTCAAAATAAAAATTATTAAAATGCTCATGGAGGTATGGAAAGACATTCAAGAACTCAGGAATGAATTCCAGTTGGAGATTCAATCGTTGAAGAGCACAATGGAGGGTATTAAAAGCATATTGGATATGGTGGAGGAGATGATAAATGAAATAGAAACTAGAGAAGAGGGATACAAAGAAGGTGAGGCATGGAGAGAAAAAATTATTTCTAAGAATGAAAGAATATTAAGAGAACTGTGTGACCAACCAAAATGGAACAATATTTGCATTATAGGGGTACCAGAAGAATAAGAGAGAGAAAAAGGGATAGAAAGTGTCTTTGAGGAGGTGATTGCTGAAAACTTCCCCAATCTGGGGAAGGAGATAGTCTCTCAGGCCATGGAGATGCACAGATCTCCCAACACAAGGGACCCAAGGAAGACAACAGCAAGACATATAGTAATTAAAATGGCAAAGATCAAGGATAAGAACAGACTATTAAAGCACCCAGAGAGAGAAATAAGATCACATACAAAGGAAAGCCCATCAGGCTATCATTAGACTTCTCAACAGAAACCATACAGGCCAGAAGGGAGTGGCATGATGTATTTAAAGCAATGAAGCAGAAGGGCCTTGAACCAAGAATACGTTATCCAGTAATATTATCATTTAAATTTGAAGGAGGGATTAAACAATTTCCAGATAAGCAAAAGCTGAGAGAATTTACCTCCCACAAACCATCTCTACAGTGTATTTTGGAGGGACTGCTGTAGATGGAAGTCTTCTTAAGGTTTAATAGCTGTCAGCAAAGGTAATAAAACCACAGTAAAGAAAGTAGAACAGCTAATTACTAAGCAAATGCAAAAATTAAAATAACTATCTCCACAGCCAATCAAGGGATAGAAAGAGAGTACAGAATATGATACCTAATATATAAAGAATGGAGGAGGAAGAAGAAAAATAAAAGAACCTTTAGACTGTGTTCGTAATAGCATATTAAGTGAGTTAAGTTAGACTTTTAGATAGTAAGGAAGTTAACCTTGAACTTTTGGTAACCATGAATCTAAAGCCTGCAATGCCAATAAGTACATACCTATCGATAATTACCCTAAATGTGAATGGACTGAATACACCAATCAAAAGACATAGAGTCACGGAATGGATAAAAAAACAAGACTCATCTATATGCTGTCTACAAGAGACTCACTTTAAACCGAGAGACACACATAGGCTAAAAGTGAAGTGATGGAAAAAGATATTTCATGCAACTAATAGGGAGAAAAAAGCAGGAGTTGCAGTACTTATATCATACAAAATAGACTTCAAAACAAAGAAAGTCACAAGAGACAAAGAAGGACATTACATAATGATAAAAGGGTCCATCAAACAAGAAGATATAACCATTATAAATATCTATGTGCCCAACACAGGGGGACCTACATATGTGAAACAAATACTAACAGAATTAAAAGGAGAAACAGAATGCAATGCATTCATTCTAGAAGACTTCAACACTCCACTCACTCTGAAGGACAGATCAACCAGACAGAAAATAAGTAAGGAGACAGAGGCACTAAAGAACACAATAGAACAGATGGACCTAACAGACATCTACAGAACTCTACACCCAAAAGCATCAGAATACACATTCTTCTCAAGTGCACATGGAACAATTTCAAGAGTAGATGATATACTAGGCCACAAAAAAAGCCTCAGTAAATTCAAAAAGATTGAAATTGTACCAACCAGTTTCTCAGACCACAAAGGTATGAAACAAAAAATAAATTACACTAAGAAAATGAAAAATTCCACAAATACACGGAGGCTTCATAAAATGCTCCTAAATAACCAATGGATCAATGACCAAATAAAAACAGAGATCAAGCAATATATGGAGACAAATGACAACAATAATTCAACACCACAAAATCTGTGGGATGCAGCGAAGGCCGTACTAAGAGGAAAGTATATTGCAATACAGGCCTACCTCAGGAAAGAAGAACAATTCCATATAAGCAGTCCAAACTCACAATTAACAAAACTGGAAAAAGAAGAACAAATGAGGCCCAATGTCAGTAGAAGGAGGGACATAATAAAGATTAGAGCAGAAATAAATAAAATCAAGAAGAATAAAACAATAGAAAGAATCAATGAAAGCAAGAGCTGGTTTGAGAAAATAAACAAAATAGATAAACCCCTAGCTAGACTTATCAAGAAAAAAAGAGAGTCCACGCACATAAACAGAATCAGAAATGAGAAAGGAAAAATCATGACGGACACCACAGAAATACAAAGAATTATTAGAGAATACTATGAAAAATTATATGCTAACAAACTGGATAACCTAGAAGAAATGGACTACTTTCGAGAAAAATACAACCTTCCAAGGCTGACCCAGAAAGAAATAGAAAATCTGAACAACCCAATTACCAGCAACGAAATTGAACTGGTAATCAAAAATCTACCTAAGAACAAAATGCCTGGACTGGTGGTTTGATTGCTGAATTTTATGAAACATTTAGTGAAGACCTAATACCCATCCTCCTTAAAGTTTTCCAAAAGTAGAAGAAGAGGGAATATGTCCAAACTCATTCTATGAGGCCAGCATCACTCTAATACCAAAACCAGGCAAAGACACCACAAAAAAAGAAAATTACAGACCAATATCCCTGATGAACACAGATGCAAAAATATTCACAAAATATTAGCAAACCAAATTCAAAAAATACATCCAAAAGATCATCCATCATGATCAAGTAGGATTTATTCCAGGGATGCAAAGATGGTACAACATTCGAAAATCCTTCAACATCATCTACCACATCAAAAAAAAGAAGAAAAACCACATGATCATCTCTGCAGATGCTGAAAAAACATTCGACAAAATTCAACATCCATTCATGATAAAAAAACTCTCAACACGCTGATGGACAGTGACTGTAATGGGGTTGGTGGGGGGGACCTGATGAAGGGGGTAGTTTAATAACCATAATATTGCACATGTAACTGTAGCTTAATGATACCAAAATAAATTATAAAAAAAAATCTCAACAAAATGGGTATACAGAGCAAGTACCTCAACATAATAAAGGCCATATATGACAAACCCACAGTCAACATTACACTTAACAGTGAGAAGCTGAAAGCTTTTCCTTTAAGATTGGGAACACGACGAGGATGCCCACTCTTCCCACCCACTTACATTCAGCATAGTACTGGAGGTCCTAGCCACAGCAATGAGACAACACAAAGAAATAAAAGGCATCCAGATTGGCAAGGAAGAAGTTCAACTGTCCCTGTTTGCAGATGACATGATATTATACATCAAAAAAACCCTAAAAATTCCACTCCAAAACTACTAGATCTAATATCTGAGTTCAGCAAGGTTGCAGGATACAAAATTATTACACAGAAATCTGTGGCATTCCTATACACTAACAATGACCTAGCAGAGAGAGAAATCAGGAATACAATTCCATTCACAGTTCCATGAAAAAGAATAAAATTCCTAGGAATAAACCTAACCAAGGAAGTTAAAGACCTATACTCTGAAAAATACAAGACACTCATGAGAGAAATTCAAGAAGACACCAATAAATGTAAACTCATCCCATGCTCATGGATAGGAAGAATTTAATATTGTCAAAATGGCCATCCTGCCTAAATCAATCTACAGATACAATGCAATTCCTATCAAAATACCAAATAGCATTCTTCAACGAACTAGAGAAAATCGTTCTAAAATTCACATGGAACCAAAAAAGACCCCGAATAGCCAAAGCTATACTGAGAAGGAAGAATATAGCTGGGGGTATTATGCTCCCCAACTTCAAGCTCTACTACAAAGCCACAGTACTCAAGACAATTTGGTACTGGCACAAGAACAGACCTGTAGACCAATGGAACAGACTAGAGAGCCCTGGTATAAACCCAACCATATATGGTCAATTAATATATGATAAAGGAGCCATGGACATACAATGGGGAAATGACAGCCTCTTCAACAACTGGTGTTGGCAAAACTGGAGAGCTAAATGCAAGAGAATGAAACTGGATTATTGTTTAACCCCATACACAAAAGTAAACTCAAAATGGATCAAGGACCTGAATGTAAGTCATGAAACCATAAAACTCTTAGAAGACAACATAGGCAAAAATCTCCTGAATATAAAAGCATGAGCAACTTCTTCCTGAACGCATCTCCTCAAGCAAGGGAAAGAAAAGCAAAAATGAACTCATGGGACTACATCAAACTAAAACGTTTCTGTACTGCAAAGGACACCATCAACCGAACAAAAAGGCATCCTATAGTATGAGAGAATATATTTGTAAATGACATATCTGACAAGGGGTTAACATCCAAAATATATAAAGAACTTACATGCCTCTACACCCAAAAAGCAAATAACCCAATTAAAAAATGGGCAGAGCATATGAAGAGACAGTTCTCCAAAGAAGAAATTCAGGTGGTCAACAGACACATGAAAAGATGTTCCACATTACTAATCATCAGGGAAATGCAAATAAAAACCACAATGAGATATCACCTCACACCAGTGAGGACGGCCAGCATCCAAAAGACTAAGAACAACAAATACTGGCGAGGATGCGGAGAAAGGGGAACCCTCTTACACTGCTGGTGGGAATGTAAGCTAGTTCAACCATTGTGGAAAGCAATATGGAGGTTCCTCAAAAAACTAAAAATAGAAATACCATTTGACCCGGGAATCCCACTCCTTGGAATTTACCCAAAGAATACAACTTCTCAGAATCAAAAAGACATATGCATCCTTATGTTTATTGCAGCACTTCAATAGCTAAGATATGGAAGCAACCTAAGTGTCCATCAGTAGATGAATGGATAAAAAAGATGTGGTATGTATACATAATGGAATACTATTCAGCCATAAGAAGGAAACAAATCCTGCCATTTGCAACAACATTGATGGAGCTGGAGGATATTATGCTCAGTGAAATAAGCCAGGCAGAGAAAGACAAGTGCCAAATGATTTCCCTCATTTGTGGAGTATAACAATGAAGTAAAACTGAAGGAACAAAATAGCAGCAGACTCAGAGACTCCAAGAAGGGACTAGTGGTTATCAAAGGGGAGGAGTGTGGGAGGCCGGGTGGGGAGGGTGGGAGAAGGGGATTGAGGGGTATTTTGTTTAGTACACATGGTGTGGGGGATCACGGGGAAAATGGTAGCACAGAGAAGGCAAATAGTGAATCTGTGGCGTCTTACTACAACCAAGGACAGTGACTGCATTGGGGTATGTGGGGACTTGATAATATGGGTAAATGTAGTAACCACATTGTTTTTTCATGTGAAACCTTCATAAGAGTGTATATCAATAAAACCTTAATCAAAAAAAAATCACACACAAAAAAGAATTGAGGTTTTCTTTTCTTTCTTTCAGTCCCTATTCTTCATTAACAGATTTTATAGCTTGATTAAATCTCCATGGGAGTAAATGCTTTCATTTCTGTTTATAGCTATCAGGAATATAAAATAATATAGCTAAGGCAATGTACTTTCCAAGGATTTTAAGGACTTGATAGCATCAGACATCCCTGAGTTTGATAAGGGCAGGTATAAGACAGCTCACACAAGTCCAAATATAAATCTGCCGATAAGATTATTCAAAAGCTGTGATCATGCTGATCAAGCCATGCTGGCCAAAGACCCTTAATTTATTTTATTTATTAGGCCTCAGGTGTACAGCATTAAATTAATCACACTTTTCAGTCCATGACACATTATACTATAATTTTGTTTCATGTGTATATATATGTATTTCCTCCTATTGCCACTCCTCACTCCCGTCCTTTCCCCTGCAAGCAACTAGTCTAATATATTAATTATATTTTTTGGCTTGTATGTGTTGATGTGGAGTGTGTGTTGTTGTCTGGTTGCATGTATTTTAATTTATACCAGTGGCATTGTGTTATAGATCTCTTGCTGCGTCTTACTTTTTCCACTCCATACTTGTAGTAAGACTTATCCATGTTGCTATGTGTACATCCAGTCCACCTTTCCTGACAGCTGCAGAGTACCCCACATGTACACCCACTACATTTGGCCCCTGCTTGCAGTCTTGGGCCTCATGTGACCCATTTTGGGCTCACATGGCAATCTCTTTAGACAACCTCTCCCCCATATGGTACCTTTATGTGCATTAGAAAAGTCACTTTTTCTTCCTGGAAGAAACAGCCCCACATAAAGTGCAAGGCTTGGCAAGGTGGAGCTCAGGCAGGGTTTCAGCCCCTACTTATCCTCTCAGTTGGAGCCTTGTTCAGGACACAATCCACACAAGAGGCCCTGCCATCAATTCCCACTTCCACCAGGATTCCACTGTTTGCAACATTACTCCTGGTTGGTGCAGGAAAGGGGAGGGTGTCAGTGAAACCACAGAAATCTCATCATAGGACATGTGTAAACTTAATTTAAGCAAGTAGTGCCATATTACTCAGCCAGTTCATACTTGGGCTGATGCAGTCTGTGCAAGCGCTGTGGCTTTGGCTAGGAACTCCATAGGGACTGAGAGTCACACATGGCTGCAACAGATGGGCAATAGAGCACATCTGCCTGAAGCCAAGGCAAAGAACCTAGGCACTTTGCTTGTTCACTTTGTCTTGGACATGGCAGAGAAACATAGTTTACCTTAATGCTGCTGTCACAGGACACTGGTGAAGGGCTGGGCTCATATCCGCAGGGCAGCAGCTCTGAGTGGCTTTGCCACAAATGGTAGGCATCTGGCCCTGAGCCATCCTGTCTTTCCCCCTTGGTGAACATCCTATGACAGACATGAATAAGATCTGACAGTCCTCACTCAGGGTCACCTGGACAGGCTTGGATTCAAGCATCCAGGAAAGCTCTTTCAAACAGGTCAGGTTTGAAATCCATCAGAAATTCTTAGTGATAATTTGGATACATCTAAACCCTCTTAAAATAACTGTGTGTGGAGGTAAATGAAAACTGTTATTTTTATGGTGATGTTTTCTCAGTTGTCAAATGGGGGTAATTACAATGAGAACTATAATGAGAGAGAATACTTAATCTGTGATTTTTCAGGAAAGAATCAATGGAATTTTCAGAAGATTTCTGGACAAACAGTTGTCCTAGGAATCATACTATTGAATTTAGAACTATAGTACTTATAATGAGCCTGGATAATAGCCAATCATGCAAGGATATAAGTGACACTGAATACCATACTTATTACTGTCACTGTGTGCAATTGTAAATAAGCTTTGAAACAATGCAGAGGACCAGAAGTACAGATTGGTTATGGGCATTAACAAACATCAGGAAAATACTGACCACTAAGTGGGCCTGTGACATAAAATGTGTGTAATGTTTGGCATTCATAAAATAATGTAAGCTTGGCATTAGAAAGAGGATCACAATTTAATACCTGGAGCTGGCTGCACATGATAAAAAAGATCCAGATATTCAAAAACGGCCTCGCTGGTTCACCCGGGACAAGGCATCCACCATCCAGCGAGGCATGACTTATCCTTGTCCAGTGGCTCCAACGTGGATTCATCCCCTCCCTTCTATCCTTCACACCACGAATTCATCGGCCTTTCAGCGTTCTGGAGCCTGCCTGTTCGCACAGTGTCTCTTAGTTTAGATCCTAGGAGTCACTAACTCATGTCATTGGCTTGAAATTCCCTTTCAGGAGGTCTGGGGCCCTTCCACTCCCTATCAATCCAGAGGCAGCATCTCTCCCTGCAGTGTCAGTCCATTAAGAATGATGGAGACGCCTTGGATATACAATGGGGAGATGACAACCTCTTCAGGAGCTGGTGTTGGCAAAACTGGACAGCTACATGTAAGAGAATGAAACTGGACTACTGTCTAGTCCCATACAGAAAAGTAAACTAAAAATGGATCAAAGACCTGAATGTAAGTCATGAAATCATAAAACTCTTAGAAAAAAACATAGGCAAAAATCTCTTGGACATAAACATGAGCGAATAATCCAATTAAGAAATGGGCAGAGGACATGAATAGACACTTCTCCAAAGAAGAAATTCAGATGGCCAACAGGCACATGAAAAGATGCTCCACATCGCTAATCATCAGAGAAATGCAGATTAAAACCACAATGAGATATCACCTCACACCAGTGAGGATGGCCAACATCCAAAACACAGACAACAACAAATGTTGGCGAGGATGTGGAGAAAAGGGAACCCTCCTACACTGCTGGTGGGACTGCAAATTAGTTCAACCATTGTGGAAAGCAGTATGGAGGTTCCTCAAAAAACTCAAAATAGAAATATCATTTGACCCAGGAATCCCACTCCTAGGAATTTACCCTAAGAATGCAGCAGTCCAGTTTGAAAAAGACAGATGCACCCCTATGTTTATCGCATTACTATTTATAATAGCCAAGAAATGGAAGCAACCTAAGTATCCATCAGTAGATGAATTGATAAAGAAGAAGTGGTACATATACACAATGGAATATTATTCAGCCATAAGAAGAAAACAAATCCTACCATTTGCAACAACATGGATGGAGCTAGAGGGTATTATGCTCAGTGAAATAAGCCAAGCAGAGAAAGACAAGTATCAAATGATTTCACTCATATGTGAAGCATAAGAGCAAAGAAAAAAAAACTGAAAGAACAAAACAGCAGCAGACTCACAGAACCCAAGAATGGACTAACAGTTACCAAAGGGAAAGGGACTGGGGAGGATGGGTGGGATGGGAGGGACAAGGGGGATAAAGGGGCATTACGATTAGCAGACACAATGGTGGGGGGGCATGGGGAGGGCAGTACAACCCAGAGAAGACAAGTAGTGATTCTATAGCATCTCACTATGCTGAGGGACAGTGACTGTAATGGGGTATGTGGTGGGGACTTGATGAAGTGGGGAGTTTAATAACCATAATGTTGCACATGTAATTGTAGATTAATGATACCAAAATAAAAATAAATAAATAAAAATAATAAAAAAAGAATGATGGGGAGCCAGAGTAAAATTTAAATGTTCTCATCACGAAAAAAATATGTTAATTATGTGATGTGATACAGGTGTTAGCTAATGCTATGGTGGTACTCATTTTGCAATATGTAAGTTTATCAAATCAAAACATTGTATACCTTAAACAATGTTGACCAGAATTGGCTCCTGTAGCTCACCGCACAGCCTCAGGTTGGACTTGGTTCCTCAGGCTACCCTTCCCAACCTCTCTCTTACCTGATTCCAAGTCTTCAGGTATGCTATGTTTGTTTATTTGTGTATTTGTTTATTGGATTTAAAAGTATCTTTCTTCTGTGACACCAAAGCTCATAAAAGATTTTCAAGGAGCAGCTAGCTACTTAATAATGATCAAGAAGTTTCTGTGTCATTAGATGGCTGATCAAGAAGAAACAGGCCCAAATTAAGGCAAGGGAGATTTGAATGGGCTCCTGATGAAGTATCTGACAAAAGAGGAAAACACAGGCTGGACTAGGCCATGGGCAGGAGCATGGGACTACATCTCATGACAGATCCCTTCAAGGAACAGACAGAGCAGGAGACTTGGCATAGTCTAGACTCGAGGCAGGCCTGCCTACAAGCAGAAAAAGGCCAAGATTCTCTTTAGACCTTGTAGCACTTCAGAAGAGTGGCTAGATGCTCTAGCAAGCTGAATTTGTTATTTTTTTAACCTTTTTTTAAATTAAGGTATCATTGATATATAATCTTATGAAGGTTTCACATGAACAACATAGTGGTTACTATATTCACGCATATTATCGAGTCCCCCCCACATTCCATTGCAGTCATTCTCCATCAGCATAGTAAGATGCCAGAGTCACTACTTGTCTTCTCTGGGCTACACTGTATTCACCATGACACCCCCACACCATGTGTGCCAATCATAATACCCCTCAATCCCCTTCTCCCTCCCATCCCACCTGCCCTTCCCCACCACTCCCTTTTGGTAACTGCTTGTCCCTTCTTGGAGTCTGTGAGTCTGCTGCTGTTTTGTTCCTTCAGTTTTGCTTTGTTGTTATACTCTATGAATGACTGAAATCATTTGGTACAGTGTCTTTCTTCACCTGGCTCATTTCACTGAGCATAACAACTTCTAGCTCCATCCATGTTGTTGTGAATGGTAGGATTTGTTGTCTTCTTATGGCTGAATAATATTCCATTGTGTATATGTACCACCTCTTCTTTATCCATTCACCTACTGAGGGACATTTAGGTTCCTTCCATATCTTGGCTATTGTAAATAGTGCTGTGATAAACATAGGGGTGTACATGTCCTTTTGACTCTGAGATCTTGTTTTCTTTGGGTAAATTCCTAGGAGTGGAATTCTGGAGTCAAATGGTATTTCTATTTTGAGTTTTTTGAGGAACCTCCGGGAGGAACCTCCATGTTATTTTCCACAATGGTTGAACTAATTTACATTCTCACCGGCAGTGTAGGAGGGTTCCCCTTTCTCTGCATCCTCAACAGCATTTGTTGTTCCTAGTCTTTTCAATGTTGGCCATCCTAACTGGTGTGAGGTGATATCTCACTGTGGTTATAATTTGCATTTCCCTGATAATTAGTGATGTGGAGCATCTTTTCATGTGCCTGTTGGCCATCTGAATTTCTTCTTTGGAGAACTGTCTGTTCATATCCTTTGCCCATTGTTTAATTGGGTTATTTGTTTTTTGAGTGTTGAGACATTAGTTCTTTATATATTTTGGATGTTAACCCCTTGTAGGATATGTTGTTTATGAATATATTCTCCCATACCGCAGGATGCTTTCTTTTTCTGCTGATGGTGTCTTTTGCTGTACAGAAGCATTTTAGTTTGATATACTACCATTTGTTCATTTTTGCTGTTGTTTCCCTTGACCAAGGAGATAGTGTTCAGAAAAAAGTACCTCATGTCTATATTCAAGAGATTTTTGCCTATGTTTTCTTCTAAGAGTTTTATGGTTTCATGACTTACATTCAGGTCTTTGATCCATTTCTAGTTTACTTTTGTGTATGGAGTTAAACAATAATCCAGTTTCATTCTCTTAGATGAAGCTGTCCAGTTCTGCCAACACCAGTTGTTGAAGAAGCTTTGGTTTCCCCATTGTATATCCGTGGCTCTTTTATTGTATATTAATTGACCATTATGTGCTTGGGTTTATATCTGGACTGGTCTATGGGTTGGTTCTTGTGCCAGTCCAAACTGTTTTGATTACTGTGGCTTTGTAGTAGAGCTTGAAGTCAGGGAGCATAATCCTCCCAGCTTTATTCTTCTCAGGATTTCTTTGGCTATTTGGGGTCTTTTGTGGTTCCCACATGAGTTTTAGAACTATTTGTTCTAGTTCATTGAAGAATGCCATCGGTATTTTGATAGGGAGTGCACTGAATCTGTAGATTGCTTTAGGCAGGATGGCCATTTTGACAATATTAATTCTTCCTATCCATGAGCACTGTATGTATTTCCATTTATTGGTGTCTTCTTTAATTTCTCTCATGAGTGTCTTGTAGTTTTCAGTGTCTTGTAGAACCTTCAGTGTAGTTTCCTTGGTTAGGTTTATTCCTTGGTATTTTATTCTTTGTGATTCAACTGTGAATGGAATTATTTTCTCGATTTTCTCTGCTAGTTCATTGTTAGTATATAGGAATGCAACAGATTTCTGTGTATTGATTTTGCATCCTGCAACTTTGCTGAATTAAGTTATTAGTCCTGGTAGTTTTAGGGTGGATTCTGTAGCATTTTTTAAATGTATAATATCATGTCATCTGCAAACAGTGACAGTTTAACTTCTTCCTTACCAATCTGGATGCCTTTTATTTCTTTGTGTTGTCTGATTGCCACTGCTAGGACCTCCAGTACTATGTTGAATAAAAGTGGGGAGAGTGGGCATCTTTGTCTTGTTCCTGATCTTAGAGGAAA
This sequence comes from Smutsia gigantea, assembly GCA_032199065.1. NCBI lineage: Eukaryota > Metazoa > Chordata > Mammalia > Pholidota > Manidae > Smutsia > Smutsia gigantea. Next base: position 14,412 of record JAVSCE010017147.1, on the reverse strand, counting down.
AGGTTTCAGTATGATGTTGGCTGTGGGTTTGTCATATATAGCCTTTCTTATGTTAAGGTACTTGCCCTCTATATCCATTTTGTTGAGAATTTTTATTATGAATGGATGTTGAATTTTGTTGAATGCTTTTTCAGCATATATGGAGATGATCATGTGGATTTTGTTCTTTTTGTTGATGTGGTGTATGATGTTGATGGATTTTCGAATATTGTACCATCCTTGCATCCCTGGAATAAATCCCACTTGATCATGATGGATGATCTTTTTGATTTATTTTTAAATTCAGTTTGTTAATATTTTGTTGAGGATTTTTGCATGTATGTTCACCAGGTATATTGGTTCATAATTTTCTTTTTTGTGGTGTCTTTCTGGCTTTGGTATTAGAGTGATGCTGGCCTCACAGAATGAGTTTAGAAGTATTCCTTCCTCTTCTACTTTTTGGAAAACTTGAAGGAGTATGGGAATTAGGTCTTCCTTAAATGTTTGATAAAATTCAGTGGTGAAGCCATCTGGTATGGGGGTTTTGTTCTTAGGTAGTTTTTTCATTAACAGTTCAATTTCATTGCTGGTAATTGGTCTGTTCAGATTTTCTGTTTCTTTTGGGTCAGTCTTGGAAGCTTGTATTTTTCTAGAAAGTTGTCCATTTCTTCTATGTTATGCAGTTCGTTACCATATAATTTTTCATAGTATTCTCTAATAACTCTTGGTATTTCTGTGGTATCCATAGTGATTTTTCCTTTCTCATTTCTTTTTTTATTAAGATATTATTGATATACACTCTTATGAAGGTTTCACATGAAAAAACAATGTGGTTACTACATTTACCCGCATTATCAAGTCCCCACCCATACCCCAATACAGTCACTGTCCATCAGTGTAGTAAGATGCCACAGATTCACTGTTTGCCTTCTCTGTGCTACACTGTTTTCCCTGTGACCCCCCACACCATGTGTATTAAACATCATACCCCTCAATACCCTTCTCTCACCCTCCCCACCCACCCTTCCACACCCCTCCCCTTTGGTAACCACTAGTTCCTTCTTGGAGTCTCTGAGTCTGCTGCTATTTGGTTCCTTCAGTTTTTCTTCATTGTTATACTCCACAAATGAGGGAAATCATTTGACACCTGTCTTTCTCCACCTGGCTTATTTCACTGAGCATAATATCCTCCAGCTCCAACCATGTTGTTGTAAATGGCAGGATTTGTTTCCTTCTTATGGCTGAATTGTATTCCATTGTATATAAGTACCACATTTTCTTTATCCATTCATCTACTGATGGACACTTACCTTTCTCATTTCTGATTGTTTATATGTGTGATTCTTTTTTCTTTATAAGTCTGGCTAGGGGTTTTTCTATTTTGTTTATTTTCTCAAAGATCCAGCTCCTTGTTTCACTGATTCTTTCTATTGTTTTTTTTCTTTTCAATTTTATTTATTTCTTCTCTGGTCTTTATTATGTCCCTTCTTCTACTGACTTTGGGCTTCATTTGTTGATCTTTTTGTAGTTTCATTAATTGTGAGTTTAGACTATTCGTTTGGGATTAATCTTCTTTCCTGAGGTAAGACTGTATTGCAATATACTTCCCTCTAAATGATGCCGGGGTTCTTGTTCACAGAGTCAGAGAATGAACTTCACAAACACTCAAGGTAGGAGAGCAAGGCAGAGGCTTTTATTTAGCGATAAAGAGAGGCACAGAGTTCCTAGCTCATGCCAGGAGGGAACAAGAGAGTCCTGGCATGGTGCACTGTCTAGGGGATTTATAGGTGGTTGAAAGACAAAGGGATAGGGATGCACACTTGCTAAGTGGTCCCAAATGTTCATTTTTGTAGAGACACTAAGTTTCTTATTAGTCTTCTGGGTTTTTTACAAGAAATTTACTGCTCTGATTTCCTTCCAGGATAGCAGCTTCTTCATCTGGGGGCATATCAATCAAGACTGCCTGCTTTAATCCCTAGGTGGGCTGAGTTTTTGTTTGTTAAAGAGTATGTTAAAAAAAACTTGCTTTTTAATTAATTGGGTTTTTAAATGCAATCCTATCTTTAAGATGGAAACCTTCCTGTTTTTACTACGTTGTTTTGGGCTTTCTTCTTAAATTGCCCAGGTTGCAAATCACTTGATTAGAGCTGGAGGAAAAAAAGCAGCACCTGGGTAAAGTAAGAAAAATAAGATGGGCCCCCCAGCAGGCCAAAGAAAATCTCACGATGGATTATCTTGCTTTGTTTTTTCTGGAGGCTCTCACCCTACTCTGTCTAAGCCCACAGTTCCTGTCTCATTAGCACAGACTCCACTGCATCCCACAGATTTTTGCAGTGTTGAGGTACTGTTTTCATATTCCTGCATGTATTGCTTGATCACTCTTTTTATTTGGTCATTGCTCCATTGATTATTTTGGAGCATGTTGTTAAGCCTGAATGTGTTTGTGGCCTTTTTTGTTTTTTTGCATAATTTATTTCTAGTTTCATATTTTGTGGTCCGAGAAGCTGGTTGGTACAATTTCAATCCTTCTGAATTTACTGAGGCTCATTTTGTGGCCTAGTATATGATCTATTCTGGAAAATGTTCAATGTACACTTGAGAAGAATGTGTATCTTGCTGCTTTTGCATGGAGTGTTCTGTAGATGTCTGTTAGGTTCACCTGTTCCAATGTATTGTACAGTGCCTCTGTCTCCTTACTTATTTTCGGTCTCGTTGATCTGTCCTTTAGAGTGAGTGGTGGGTTGAAGACTCCTAAAATGAATGCATTGCATTCAATTTCCCCCTTTAATTCTGTTAGTGTTTGTTTCACATATGTAGGTGCTCCTGTGTTGGGTACATAGATATTTATAATGGTTATATCCTCTTGTTGGACTGACCCCTTTATCATTACACAATGTCCTTCTTTGTCCCTTGTTACTTTCTTTGTTTTGAAGTCTATTTTTTGTGATACAAGTACTGCAACTCCTGCTTTTTTCTCCCTATTAGTTGCATGAAATATCTTTTTCCATCCCTTCACTTTTAGTCTTTGTATGTCTTTGGGTTTGAGGTGAGTCTCTGTGGGCAGCATAGAGATAGATCTTGTTTTTTTATCTATTCAGTGACTCTATGTCTTTTGATTGGTGCATTCAGACCATTTACATTTAGGGTGATTATCGAAAGGTATGTACTTATTGCCATTGTAGGCTTAAGATTTGTGGTTACCAAAGGTTCAAGGGCAACTTCCTTACTATCTAACAGTCTAATTTAACTCACTTTGTATGCTATTACAAACACAATCTAAAGGTTCTTTTTTTCCCCTCCCTTCTTTTTCTTCCTCCTCCATTCTTTATATATTAGGTATCATATTCTGTACTCTTTGTGTGTATTCCTTGACTGACTTTGTGAGTAGTTGATTTAATTTTGCATTTGCTTAGTAATTAATTGGTCTACTTCCTTTACTGTGGTTTTATTTTCTCTGGTGACAGCTATTTAGCCTTAGGATCACTTCCATCTATAGCAGTTCCTCCAAAATACACCATAAAGATGGTTTGTGGGAGGTAAATTCCCTCATATTTTGCTTATCTGGAAATTGTTTAATCTCTCCTTCAAATTTAAAAGATAATCTTGCCCTGTAGAGTATTCTTGATTTGAGGCCCTTGTGTTTCATTGCATTAAATATATCATGCCACTCCCTTCTGGCCTGTAAGGTTTCTGTTGAGAAGTCTGATGATAGCCTGATGGGTTTTCCTTTGTATGTGATCTTATTTCTCTCTCTGGCTTCTTTTAATACTCTGTCCTTGTCCTTGATATTTGCCATTTTAATTATTATATGTCTTGTTGTTGTTTTCCTTGGGTCCCTTGTGTTGGGAGATCTGTGCACTTCCATGGCCTGAGAGACTATTTCCTTCCCAAGATTGGGGAAGTTTTCAGCAATTATTTCCTCAAAGAGACTCTCTATCCCTTTTTCTCTCTTCTTCTGGTATCCCTATAATGCGAATATTGTTCTGTTTGCATTAGTCACACAGTTCTCTTAATATTCTTTCATTCCTAGAGATCCTTTTTTTCTCTCTGTGCCTCAGCTTTGTTGTATTCATGTTCTCTAATTTTTATTTTATTTACCATCTCCTTTACCTCATCTAATCTGCTTTTAAATCCCTCCATTGTATGTTGCATTTCAGATACTTTCAAAGTTTCTATCTCTTTCTCGAAGTCCTTCTTGAGGTCTTGAATATTTTTCTGTAGCTCCGTGAGCATGTTCATGATTTGTATTTTGAAATCTTTATCAGGAAGGTTGGTGATTTTAGTTTCACTTGGCCCTCTTTCTGGTGTTTTTTTTTGGGGGGGGGGATTTTGGCTTGTACCAGGTTCTTTTGCCATTTCATATTTTTAATGAATAATATGGAATGATAACTTTGTGTTGGCGGCGCCCTCTAGTGCCCAAGAGCCCTATTCTCTGGAGGTGCTCAACACTTGGAGTGATGGAATGGGGGTTGCAGGTGAACGGCACTGGTGCCTGCCAGGGGAAAAGAGCTTTTTCCTGCGTCCTGGCTACAGTGCCTGTCTCCACTTCCAGGGCCAGTGGGCCATGTGCGCAGTGAGGAGCCTCTATGCTATGCCCCTGTAGCTGCTATAGCTGGGGCCACCTGGCTGGCGTGGCACAATAGTGGGGGCAGCAGATTTGCAAGCCAGTGCCAGCTGGGAGGAAGTAGTGGCATGCTGCATATCGTGGTGGTGGTGGGTGCTCAGGTCTGCATTGCCAGCCAGGGGAATGGAGTGCTTGAAGCTCCTGAAAGTTCCCAACCTGCCTGGCTGACTGCTTCGGGATGATTTTGTCCACCTGTCCTTTCTCCTGAGCCGCAAGCTCTATGCAATCCTTGCCCCTTTAGCAGCCCTCTAGCTGTTGGGAAGTCTTTCAAAGTGCCTACCTTTCTTTTGTCCCAGAGCAGCTGGTTGTGGGTACCTGTGCTCCTGAAGTGGCAGGAATCTCAGTCTCTCTGAGTATTCCACCTGTCTTAGCTTTCCAATCCCACTAATTTCCAGAGCACCAGGTAATGTAGGTTCATGCTGCCAGAGCAGATCTCCAGGGCTGGGTGTTCAGCAGTCCTAAGCCTCCACCCTCCCCGTTCTATTTTTCTTCATCCTACTGGTGACCTGGGGTTGGGGGAGGGCTTGGGTCCCACCAGACTGCGGCTTTGCTACTTTACTCTTCTGTGAAGTCTTCTCTTTTCCCCAGATGTAGGCAGTCAGTTGCAGTCTTCTTTCCTGTCACTCAGGATTAGTGGTATTTCCTGTGTTTTCATATTATATGTGGTTTTAGGAGGAGGTTTCTGTTTCAATTCTCATGCTGTTATATTTATGCCTGAGTTTTTTATTCTTAACAACTGAACAAGAACATATTCCTACAGGAAAAAGGAAGCTAAGACCTGTCTTAAGATTCCCAATGCTCAGATGACATGCTATGTTTGTCCTTCTGAGCCCAGGAATATGAGCCTGTTCACTATTCATTTTCTTAAACATTTTTAGGTGGGCTAAAGGAAGAAGAATTTTAAATGTTTATGTCCAATTAGTGGAAAAATTTTTTGAGGAATCAAATTTTGCCTGTCGTGTCAAACCTATATTTGTCAATTACCCATGCACAATTACTATCAAAGGTTTCTCCAAGAGGCATTGAATACAGCCAGACAGAGAAGAAACAAGCTCACTTTAATGCCTGGTGAGCTCCTCAGAGCACACAGGTGAACAGGTCCATCCCAACAACCAGTAGCTCCCAGACCTTCTCAACTGGGGCTCAGCATGGGTATTGGTATGAATAAGTTTCCATATGTTGCCCCAGCCAACAGCTAGGGAATCCTAGCTTGCATACCAGACTCCTTAAGCAATGCTGAATCTGCTTCACTTCCTCCTTTATTTCCTAACTGAGAGCTCAGTTCTATTTTCTGTCCTTTCAGGAGGCCAGAAAGGGCTGACGACATCATCACTTCTCCATAGCGGCTCCCTCAGTCAACTTAGCAGATTGCTTAACAGGTAAGCCCCCTTTCCCTAAACTTGCTTTTGAAAGTCCAAGTTAGAGATTATAGTTCTTAAATGGGGCACTCAACGTATCCCTTGATTCCTACCAATCTGACATTTTCAAAACAAACCTCCAAGGTATACCTTGAGTGGAGGTGGGGAGTTGGCCTGTGGTACTGAGACCTGGCTTCTAGTATGAGCCCCGCTGCATATCTGTATGACCTGGAGCAAGTCCCTGCATATTCAGGGACATTGAATAACCTTTAAAATGATGCTCTGACCTTTTCAGCAATAAAATTTTATAGAACTCTCTGCTTACAGAGGGAAAGGTGCTGCAGTTGCTGCAGAAAACTTCTGGTAGCAATTTCACTACTCAGAAGAATTAGAGCTATGTTGGAGTCACACCAATAAGACCTAGACCAAGGGTTATGACACAGCCACCTGGGGACAAATCCATGGTCCCCACCACTTGGGAATGAATTCTGGCACAACTACTGGGTCACTGGGGAACATGGCTGCTCCTCTCATCCCTGTTTCCCTCCTTTTTGCTTCCTTTTCCCTTCCACCCAGAGACTAGATTATCTCTATTTTATGATGTAGCCCTCTAGCTTCAGAGAAAATCACTGTTGGTGACCAAATTGAATTCAGATGTTTCTGAACATCTTTGCAAGCCTTTTGAAAAATATTGGCTTGTACTGTGTGATCTCCTCTCTTACTTAGACATTTTATCTTATTATTCTTGAGAAGTCACAGTACTCAGGGTCCTGGAGTGAAGGGCTGTTTACAGGGAAAATCGTGTAATGAGGAAATTACTATTCTGATGGCAGAGACAAGCCAGATGTTCAAAAGCTCTAGGAATACAGATAAAAGGTACAGTCAAATGCAGAGGAAATTAATCCCAGCTCTACAGAGTTAGGGCAGGCTTGGAGACAGGTGACAGGCTGAATAATGTACTATGCCTTAAGAAGAGAAATTACTGGGCATGCACATTTTTTCTAGAAACAATTTATTAGTATTTCCCCTTTTTTGCTGCAAAACTCAACCCCAAATATAAACATTGCTAATTCTATCCTCCACCCTAAGAGTGATTACTTTAAAATTATGTATAATTCCAAACATGTACAAATGTAGAACTTTTGTAAAGCTAATAATTACTCACTTATGTATCTAATGAATAGTATAATGATCCCCTGCACCCATTTCCCAGTTTCAGTGATCATCAACTCATAGCCATTATTATTTTATTTGCAGCACCACTGACTTCCTCCACCTATTTTGAAGCAAATCCTAGGCATCAGATAATTTCTTCTACAAATATTTAATATGTATCTAAAAGATAAAAACTAATTTTAAACAGGATCACTCCTACATCTGAAATTAATAATTCCATAGTATCCAGGTAATCATGTTTCTGGAAGCAAATGAAAAATATTGACCTGTGGAGAGACATGAAGTTCTGCGATTCCCACAGGTTCTGCATTAAACTGGACATGTTTCTAGCTTTGCTGGTTAAGACCTCAGAAAATGTGTGATAACATACCACAGTCAACCTTATTTTTATTATTTGTTTATTCTCCATTTCAGGGTGGGGAGTCGCGGGATGAAATCCCCCTGAAAGAAAAATCAGAGAGCCTGCCTCTTCATGATTGATTCCCTTTGGACAAGGGCAGGCTCCATATAATAGGCCAATATCATGGTGTCACACATTGTCTCAGAGCTACACACATAGCTTAGGAATGTAAGTGAGCACTGTGGGCAAGGGATTACTTGTAGATCCAGAGCACAGTCCAGAAAAAAACAGTCTGAGAGTTTCCCAATGCCTAATTCTGTTAGGTTTTGTTTCTTTAGAAATGTTTTCAGGAGTTTATTGGACATGTATGTAATAACATTGAGAGGCATTCATAAGGGTTAGGGAAGAAAGTAGAGTCATGTAAAAAAAGGGTTTTCACTTTAAGGGATATTTACATATTTCCTATATTCCTTTGTACTGACTGACTGACAAATGTTCCTTTAAGAATGTTACAGAAACATAGGTTGGTTTATGCAGTTTCCAAAGATTAATGCATAAAAAATTCTCTAAACCAAATCTTTTTAAACCTTACAAATACAACACATTTTGTAAAGCTAATAATTCTTTACTGATTTATGTTCTTTGTGAGTCTAGATTTTTTAACATGTTTTGTTTTTCTTAAAAGTTTCAGGTTTCATTTTCAAACCCACCTAGGCTTATAGGAGAAAATCACATATTCTTGGAGCTATGCATGCCTTTTCACTCCTGGACCATTACTGCAATAGCCACCTAACTGGTTTTTATGCCTCTCATCCCTCCCCTTCACACTGAGTTCCTTCCTGTAAGTCTGGGGAGAGGAAATCCTGGGGCAAATACCTCTAAAACTGAAATCAGTCAAAAGGAGAAATAAAGTTTAAAATCAGTTTATTGCTTACAAACTGCAGTCCAGGGCCGTTTCTCTTTCCTGCTCCAGCAGAAGCAAGCAAGGACCTCCCCCTCACCTCTCAGGTACAGATAAGCCCTCAGGTGCCCAGATAATTACCCACTGATATGGAGATGAACTTCACCCCTGAGGATATACAAATGCAGTAAAGCCATACTTCTCTACACCTCTGAATGCCTATTGATATGCAGATGTACCAAAGCCAGGTGAGATATTCTGGAAATATTACAATTTTACCCACACTTCCTAAAGCATATATCTAGTGCTGCCACTTCACTAATAGGCATGTAATGCTTCCAGCACCTTCCAAAAATCCCCAATTCCTTAGTACAGAGCTCCAGATTATCTGAGATCTGTCCCTGAGTTACCAGAACAATGTTATTTCCCACTGCTCTCTACTCTCCATGCACTCCGTTCTCCAGCCACAACAACTAGTAAATGTTTTTAGAACATGGTCCATGTTTTTCCAAACACTGAACCACTGAATTCACCTCCTAAAATAAGGGAACAGTATAACCCAGTGCATAAGAGCCCTTCATGGTGGACTAAATCAAATCCTGGCTTTGTTTCCTATTTTATTCCTTGGATAAAATCCCTTAATCTGCCTGAGCCACAAGTTTCACCTGTAAAATGGGGATGATGATATACACCTTTCTCACAGAGTCACTGGGAGGATTTGGATGGATTAAGCATGTAAAATGTTTAGCACATGCATAGCACATAATAAACATCCAATATATGATACCTCCTATCTCAATCCATTAAGGTCCATCATCTGTCAGAAGACACCAGCCCTTGAAGTCTTTCTAGTTCTCTGCACTGAAAGTCAAGTCTCCGTCCTCTAGGATCCTGAAGATAACTCATACTTTTCTCAGCACTAACTGCTTTCTGCCTTGTATTACTATTATTATTTAGATACACATCACCTCTCTGTTTGTTGAATTGCTGCCATGTAATAAATGCCATGGGGAATAAAAGATGAAGAAAACTTGATTCTTTGTCATACAAGTGCTCAGAATATAGTTAGCAAACAGACATTGGCAACTCAAATACAATTCACCAATGTTTGTTGAATAAACCTGTGGTTCATTTTAATTATTATGATATTCTATTTCCCTAAAGCACTCTTTTACAGAATAATCTCAAAGTATGAGCTAGATTTTAATCCAGAGACCATTCCCCTACTGTTAGGCAGGAAAATAGATATGAGCAGGGTGGAAAGAGAAAAATCCAGGGAAGTTCACTAAAAAGACCCAAAATTAATCAAATTAAAGCTCAAAAAGCCAAGAGCAACTTGGCCTGGAATGTTTGAATATTCCCCAGTAAAGGAGGGTACCTCAGAATAGTCCATGTCCTTATTGTGTTAATCATGCAGACCCAGCTTATTTTTAACTTTACCTATATGCTGTATTTTATTCCTCCTGGCCCTAATCAAGTAGTTTGTAACTTAAGCAACTAATTTAGCATACAGGCCCAACCATAAACAACATAGTAAAAGGCAGGAAGGATTCCATCTTAAAGATTATATTTTAATACCCAGGAAGTTAAGAAGTAAGATTCTTAACTTACTCTTTAGCAAACAGACAATAACTCAGCCCACCTTGGAGGCTTGGCAGGTGGTCTTGTTTGATATGCTCCCAGACCAAGATGCCAGTTATCTCAGGGAGAAATCAGAGCAGTAAATTCCTTGTGTTAAGTCCATTTTAAATATTCAGGGACCACTTACTGAGTCTGTACCCCCAGTCCTTTGTTACATTCCTGAAAAATCCTTAAAAGGGGGAACCCCTAATCTTTCAGGGAGCTTCTCTCTCTGAGTTTGCCCACACTTTCAAGTGTGTAACCTTTTAATCTTAAACTTTCTCTCTCCAACCTTTCAGGGTGTCTCTCCTTGCTGAGGTAGCCTGTACTTTTTCTCTCTTTAAGTAACTTTAAATAAAACTTTTACTCTGCTTTACTACTGTGTCTCTGCCCTTCAATTCTTTGTTGTGGCAGGAACAAGGACTGAGGAAAATGCACAACGCTCCCCTAACATTACTACTAACCAGAATTTACCTCTTGAGAACAAATACAGTGATGGACAGTTGAACATAGCTGACTGTAGGGGACTGCCAAGGGAAAAGTAATATCGGTGATGTTACAAGATTCAAATGATATGATCAAACTATGACTTCCTCTGCTCCCAAAACTTTTGCCAAAATAAATACACAAAATGTTGGACCTAAAATACAGCAAAGGGCTGGAAGCACTTGTAGCCTCCTTTTGCTGATGATGCAGTGGTGATATGCCTTCTTGTTGTGCCAGGGCCTGCCGGCAGGAGTCGAACAGTTCCTGAGTGGGGGCATCGGGCTGTATACACAAGACGACAGGAGGGCAAACTGTCTGGTGCAGAATGCAGAATGCCAAGAAGCTTTATTCTGGCATGGCTTATATACACATGAATTGCCTACAGATTAGATTCACACACCCTTCTCAAGGACCTCAATCCAATCACTTAAGTATTAGCCACAGATCAATACAATGGGACATTAATCCAATACTTAAGTCACATACGCCTGGGGGCATCTGGTCCAGGTGGCTGGCCTTGAGATAAGACCTCCCTATATTCCTGAGATACTTGTTCCTGGAATTTAGGAAGCTTTTCAAGGTTTCTTACAGAGTCAGGCCCGGTTCAGGCCTTAGATGGAGACTAGGCACAAAAACACAGTCAGTCCTGTCCTGTACTCTTGCTCCTTCTGTCCCAACCGCTCTCCACATTGTTGTATTTGTAATTCAAGCACAGAACAGATGGTGAAGACTGCACATTCTTGCTGCATCCTCGAATTCTGCCTATGTATCTATAGGCCATGAGGTCAGTGACCACCACTGGGTTTCAGCTGCAGAAAGCTGGCAGTCTTAACTGCTGAAAGAGTCCTCTTTCTTGTACTAAACAATGCTTTAAGTCAGTGCCAGGTTCTAAAAGTCAAAAGGACTTCAGGTGAGATTGCTCAGGTTCCTGCCTCACCCAAATACCAAAAAATGACACTTACAAAGCCTACTACAACAGGAAACAATGCAGCTGGACAGCATATTTTAACCATGTGAACTGGGCATGTCATCAAGGTGGCTCCTTATGAAATAGCTGTCAAAGAAAGAGGAGTAGCTTGTTCTCCTGGGCATAGTTGACCACTCCCTTTCTCCTGCTGCCCTCCACTCCCAGCTGGCTGAGCACTATAGCTAGTCGGGTTTTCTCTCTCTCCAGAGTGCTAGGTCTGTGGGTAACTAAGGGAGAGGAAGCTTTCAACTATGGGCAGTTTCGCATTTCTGAAGACATATTAGAAACTCAAATGTATGGTCAAATAATAGGCTTACTTGTCTTAAGGAGAGTTCATTCCCAGAAAGCTAAACACATTATAAAATCCCTAATTACAACTCACACTTTAATCACAGTATCAAACAATATATTTGCAAAATTTGCGGATATTCCTTTTTTTTTTCTTTTCTTCACAACTGAATATGTCATCTGGCATGTGACAAAAAGTCAAGACAACGCTAAAATTCAATGCCCTGAGTACCCCTAAGGTGCTCATCTTTACCTTAATGGTACCACATTGAGAGAACAATGCTTCTAATCACTAGCAACAGCAGCCTCACTGTTCCAATTCGAATAAATTCTACCTTTTTAAAAAAGTAATATATTCAGAGAGACTTCCGGGAAGATGGCGGTGTGAGCAAGGCAGCAGAAATCTCCTCCCAACACTATATTTATGTATGAAAATACAGCAAATACAACTATTCCTAAAAGAGAGACCAGAATACACAGGAAAGCGTACAGCGTGCAGCTCACCCGAGAGGACTCGGCACCCCAAGAGGCGGGTAAGATATGGAGCCGCGACCCGGCGGGACCCGAGCCCTCCCCCACCCCAGCACACTGGTGGGAGGAGAGGATTCAGAGCCGGGAGGGAGTGGAAGTACACCCCACGAAGTAGCCAGCCCTGGTGATCCGCGCAGGGAGCGCTGACCCACATCGCGCAGTGCAGCGGAGATTAGAGAGACAGAGGTGCAGGATCTGAGCGGGGAACGCGCCAGGGTGCTTGCAGCCGGCTCCCGGGAAGGAAAAAAAAAAGTGCGCACTTTCTTCAGTGGTCTTAAAGAGACAGGAGCCCAGCGGAGGAGCCGGATCGCCCCAGCACACTCAGCCCAGCAGGCTGGGAGTCCGGGGGAGTTTCAGACACCTTAGCTGGCGACTGAGGAGGCATAGCCATACGTAAACTTCTCACTGAGATCAACAGCCTCCTATTCGTTCCCACCCCTGCCAGAGCGATAAAGGGCCCTGCGGAGCGGCACAGTCACAGCTGTGAAATAGTGGGGCACTAGCGCCACCTACAGCATTCCCACAGAATCTACGTCCGGTGGGCATTTTTTTTTGTTTTGTTCTGTTCTGTTTTGTTTTTTGTTTTGTTTTTGTTTTTTCTTTTTTTCTTTCTTTCTTTTTTTTCTTTTTCCTTCTCTTTTTTTTTCTTCCCTTTTTAAAGTCTTCAAGAGCCCAGCAGATATACGTGGCAACTATCAGTGACCAAATTATATAGCCATGAAAAGACAGAGGAATATGGTTCAGACCAAAATCAACCAGACAACCCCAGAGAGGGAGTCTGAAGGGATGGAAATGCACAGCCTTCCTGAAAAAGAATTCAGAATAAAAGTCATAACCATGCTGATGGACCTACAGAGAAATGTGCAAGAGCTGAGGGAGGAAGTGAGGGAACTGAGGAAAGACAACGCAGAAATCAGACAAGCGATAGGCGGGCGTAACAGCAGAATGGATGAGATACAAGAGACTGTTAATGGAATAGAAAACAGAGAACAGGAGTACAGAGCAGCTGAGGCAGAGAGAGATAAAAGGATTTCTAGGAATGAAAGAATATTAAGAAAACTGTGTGACCAATCCAAACGGAACAACATTCGCATTATAGGAGTACCAGAGGAAGAAGAGAGAGAAAAAGGGATAGAAAGTGTCTTTGAAGAAATAATTGCTGAAAACTTTCCCTCGCTGGGGAAGGAAGTAGTCTCGCAGTCCACCGAAGCTCATAGATCTCCCAACACAAGGGACCCAAGGAAAACAACACCAAGACACATAATAATTAAGATGGCAAAGATCAAAGATAAAGACAGGGTATTAAAGGCAGCTAGAGAGAGAAAAAAGATCACCTACAAAGGAAAATCCATCAGACTATCATCAGACTTCTCAACAGAAACCTTACAGGCCAGAAGAGAATGGCATGATATATTTAACGTAATGAAACAGAAGGGCCTCGAACCAAGAATATTGTATCCAGCACGATTATCATTTAAATATGATGGAGGGATTAAACAATTTCCAGACAAACGAAAGTTGAGAGAGTTTGCCTCTCATAAACCACCACTACAGGATATCTTAAATGGACTGCTATAGATGGAGGAACACCTAAGGCTAAAAAGATGTCACCAGAGAAAATAAAATCATAGCAAAGAAAGCAGACCATCCAAATACTAACTAAAGGCAAAGAATAAAACACCTATTATAGAAAGAATATAGGAGGAGGAATAAGAAGGGAGAGAAAGAAAGAAACATCAGCTGTGTTTACAATAACTTAACAAGAAAGTTAAGTTAGATTTTTAGATAGTAAAGAAGCAACCCTTGAACCCTTGGTAACCACGAATCTAAAGCCAGCAATGGCAATAAGTACATACCTATCAATAATCACACTAAATGTAAATGGACTGAATGCACCAATCAAAAGACACAGAGTAACAGAATGGATAAAAAAGTAAGACCCATCTATATGCTGCCTACAAGAAACTCACCTCAAATCCAAAGATATACACAGACTAAAAGTGAAGGGATGGAAAAAGATATTTCATGCAAACAACAAAGAGAAAAAGCCGGTGTTGCAGTACTTGTATCAGACAAAATAGACTTCAAAACGAAGAAAGTAGCAAAGATAAAGAAGGACATTACATAATGATAAAGGGGTCA
>JAVSCE010017146.1:0-42420 GCA_032199065.1 Smutsia gigantea | reverse complement strand
TCTATTTTGTTTATTTTTTCAAAGATCCAGCTCTTCGTTTGACTGATTTTTTCTATTATTTTTTTCTTCTCAATTTTATTTATTTCTTCTCTGATCTTTATTATGTCCCTCCTTCTGCTGACTTTGGGTCTCATTTGTTCTTCTTTTTCCAATTTCAGTAATTGTGTCTTCTAGACTATTCATTTGGGAATGTTCTTCTTTTTTTAGATAGGCCTGGATTGCAATATTCTTTCCTCTTAGAACTGCCTTTGCTGTGTCCCACAGAAGCTGTGGCTTTGTGTTGTTGTTGTCATTTGTCTCCATATACTCTTTGGTTTCTGTTTTGATTTGGTCATTGACCCATTGATTAATTAGGAGAATGTTGTTAAGTCTCCATGTATTTGTGAGCCTTTTTGATTTCTTTCTAAAATTTATTTCTAGTTTTATACCTTTGTGATCTGAGAAGTTGGTTGGTAGGATTTCAATATTTTTGAAATTACTGAGGTTCTTTTTGTGTCCTAGTATGTGGTCTATTCGGAAAATGTTCCATGTGCATTTGAGAAGAATGTGTATCCTGTTGCTTTTGGGTGTAGAGTTCTGTAGATGTCTGTTAGGTCCATCTGTTCTAGTGTGTTGTTCAGTGCGTCTGTGTCTTTACTTATTTTCTGTCTGGTTGATCTGTCCTCTGGAGTGAGTGGTGTGTTGAAGTCTCCTAAGATGAATGCATTGCTGTCTATTTCCTCCTTCAATTCTGTTAGTATTTGTCTCACGTATGCTGGTGCTCCTGTGTTGGGTGCATATATATTTATAATGGTTATATCTTCTTGTTGGACTGACCCCTTTATCATTATGTAATGTCCTTCTTTATCTCTTGCTACTTTCCTTGTTTTGAAGTCGATTTTGTCTGATACAAGTACTGCAACACCTGCTTTTTTCTCGTTGTTGTTTGCATGAAATATCTTTTTCCATCCCTTCACTTTTAGTCTGTGTATATCTTTGCATTTGAGGTGAGTTTCTTGTAGGCAGCATATAGATGGGTCTTGCTTTTTTATCCATTCTGTTACTCTGTGTCTTTTGATTGGTGCATTCAGTCCATTTACATTTTAGGGTGATTATTGATAGATATGTACTTATTGCCATTGCTGGCTTTAGATTCGTGGTTACCAAAGGTTCAAGGGTTGCTTCTTTACTATCTAACAATCTAACTTAACTTTCTTGTTATTGTAAGCACAGTCTGATGTTTCTTTCTTTCTCTCCTTCTTATTCCTCCTCCTCCATTCTTTCTATAATAGGTGTTTATTCTTTGCCTTTGGTTGTATTTGGATGGTCTGCTTTCTTTGCTATGATTTTTTTCTCTGGTGACATCTTTTTATGCCAGGTGTGCTTCCCTCTAGAGCAGTCCATTTCGTGTCCTGCTTAGTGGTGGTTTATGAGAGGCAAACTCTCTCAACTTTCGTTTATCTGGAAATTGTTTAATCCCTCCATCATATTTAAATGATAATCGTGCTGGATACAATATTCTTGGTTCGAGGCCCTTCTGTTTCATAACGTTAAATATATCATGCCATTCTCTTCTGGCCTGTAAGGTTTCTGTTGAGAAGTCTGATGATAGTCTGATGGGTTTTCCTTTGTAGGTGATCTTTTTTCTCTCTCTAGCTGCCTTTAATACCCTGTCTTTATCTTTGATCTTTGCCATCTTAATTATTATGTGTCTTGGTGTTGTCTTCCTTGGGTCCCTTGTGTTGGGAGATCTATGAGCTTCGGTGGACTGCGAGACTAATTCCTTCCCCAGCGAGGGAAAGTTTTCAGCAATTATTTCTTCAAAGACACTTTCTATCCCTTTTTTCTCTCTCTTCTTCCTCTGGTACTCCTATAATGCGAATATTGTTCCGTTTGGATTGGTCACACAGTTCTCTTAATATTCTTTCATTCCTAGAAATCCTTTTGTCTCTCTCTGCCTCAGCTGCTCTGTACTCCTGTTCTCTGTTTTCTATTCCGTTAACAGTGTCTTGCATCTCATCCATTCTGCTGTTAAGCCTGTCAATCGCTTGTCTGATTTCTGCATTGTCTTTCCTCAGTTCCCTCACTTCCTCCCTCAGCTCTTGCACATTTCTCTGTAGGTCCATCAGCATGGTTATGACTTTTATTCTAAATTCTTTTTCAGGGAGGCTGTGCATTTCCATCCCTTCAGACTCCCTCTCTGGGGTTGTCTGGTTGATTTTGGTCTGAACCATATTCCTCTGTCTTTTCATGGCTGTATAATTTGGTCACTGATAGTTACCACGTATGTCAGCTGGGCTCTTTAAGACTTTAAAAAGAGAAGAAAAAAAAAGAGAAAAAAAGAAAAAAAGAAAAAAAAGAAAGAAAAGAAAAAACAAAAACAAAACAAAAAACAAAACAAAACAAAAAAAACAAAAAAATGCCCACCGGACGTAGATTCTGTGGGAATGCTCTAGGTGGCGCTATTGCCCCACTATTCCACAGCTGTGACTGTGCCGCTCCGCAGGGCCCTTTATCGCTCTGGCAGGGGTGGGAACGAATAGGAGGCTGTTGATCTCAGTGAGAAGTGTAAGTATGGCTACGCTTCCTCAGTCGCCAGCTAAGGCGTCTGAAACTCCCCAGGACTCCCAGCCTGCTGGGCTGAGTGTGCTGGGGCGATCCGGCTCCTCTGCTGGGCTCCTGTCTCTTTAAGACCGCTGAAGAAAGCGCGCGCTTTTTTTTTCCTTCCCGGGAGCCGGCTGCAAGCACCCTGGCGCGTTCCCCGCTCAGATCCTGCCCCTCTGTCTCTCCAATCTCCGCTGCACTGCGCAATGTGGGTCAGCGCTCCCCGCGCAGATCACCGGGGCTGGCTACTTCGCGGGGTGTACTTCCACTCCCTCCCGGCTCTGAATCCTCTCCTCCCGCCAGTGCGCTGGGGTGGGGGAGGGCTCGGGTCCCGCCGGGTCGCGGCTCCGTATCTTACCCGCCTCTTGGGGTGCCGAGTCCTCTCGGGTGTAGCTGCACGCTGTGCGCTTTCCTGTGTATTCTCATCTCTCTTTTAGGAATAGATGTATTTTCTGTGTTTTCGTAGATAAATATAGTGTTGGGAGGAGATTTCTGCCGCCCTGCTCACACCGCCATCTTCCCGGAAGTCTCCAGTGCTTTGGTTTTTAATAGAGTGTAGCAGAAGACTTTGGAATCAAGGAGAGATCTTGATACACAGCAAACTGTCAGGCAGTTTGAAGCATAAAGTCATACATGAAATGTACATAGGTTGAAAATATCAGGAATCTGTAAAGAGCTGAAGCACGAGGAGCCTATCTCCCCAATCACTTAGCAAAAAGAATAGGGCACAAATCTTCCCATGCCGTGTCTGTCTATCTTTCTTGGCCCAGTGCTGGGAGCCCTTGGTCCCCAGGGTGTGTCTGGGAGATGAAAAAACTCTAGTCAGGATGCATAACCAAATCAAACAACAGAAACCTTCCTGTTCCTAAACCACCGAGGCTCAGATTGGAGACGTAAGTGAGTTGGTGAGGGTGGGGGTGGCAGGGAGGGGAGCAGTCGTGTTTGTCATGTCAGAACCAGAAATGGACACTGTTTCTGATTTTAATTCATTCGAACTTTTCTGTAATGGCTTTTCTAATCATTTTCTCTATGGACCAGTATTTGTAGCCTACCAGGAGGTTAGAAGACTCAGAAATTTCTGGTGGTCAGTTAAAGAAAATGAGTTCCCTGTAGGAAAGTCTCATTAAGACTGATCTCTCACCAAGGTGCCAAGTGCTACTAATGGAAGCTGCTGAGCTCCTAGGTCCTCAGAAAGACAGCCAGGGGCACACCCAGCACCAGGGCCTCAGCACCTGGTCCCTTTGTGCTCAGCAGCTTCTCTGCACACCCCACCCACCACGTGGGCCCCAGATGCTGCTTTCTTTCATGTGTCAGCCCCACGAGGGCAGGGATTTGTCTCACTTCCTTGATTGATACGTAGAGTGTGGAACAGTGGCTGGCACATTGCAAGCAGCCCATAGGTACTTGCTGGAAGAAGGTGGTGGCCTTTCCCCATTTTCAGGCACCTTGACGTGCCATCATATTGCACGGGGCATTGACCAGTTTAGATGACAGGTGCAGGTCCTGGGCAGCCCCGAGCCCGTTTCCCCAGTGGCATCTTACAGGGCAGTCACAGTGCTCCTGGGCGGTCTTTCCTTTTCCAGGAAGCAGAACTGAGGCTGGTGAAATTCTTGCCAGAGATTTTGGCCCTGCAAAAGAGTCTTGTGGAACAATTCCAGAATGTTTCAGAAGTTGAATACCAGTCTATCCGAGGTTTTATCAGAAGCCAAAATTCAGGTATGACTCCAGTCTAGTAAGCCACCAGTATTGTCTGTGTTTAGTGGTCCAGGGTGATCAGCCCACTGGCCGGGGTGGGCACAGCTGTGGGTGGCTCTACACTGTACATTTTTGGCATGAAGCACTGCCGTGAACCCCAGAACACATTAGAAGCTTTGTTGCAGCTGAAAGCACCGTCGTGGCTCCACAGGCTCAGCAGCACTTGGGACGTGTTGGTAAACGCGCAAAGGTGCAAAGTTGGGTTCTTCCAATGAGCATGTAATGATGCGGGTTTGACCTAGAGTGGGCAGGTGTTATCGTTGGCCCTTAAATGTGTCTGGTTTGACAGATGGGCTGAAGAAGTTACTCCACAACAGAGTCTCCATCTTTCTGTTGGTGTGGAACAAGCTGAGAAGATCCCTGGAGACCAGGGGTGAGTGTCCTGCACCCTGCTCTGAAAGCTGCTTCCCCCCACGGAGCTCTCCTGCCCATGCTGCACACAGGGACACCATTACCACCCGTGCTGGACGCTGGGTCTGAATCCTTTTGGGGAGGTGTCTGGGATCAGTGGAATGACATTCAGGAAAAACAAACCCTCAGTCCCTTTGGACCTATAAATTCGGAATTGAAAAGGAGTTGAGAACATGGGAAATTCGTCAGCATGTAAGAGAGATCGGAGGCAGAATCCGATCTGTTTGCAGCGGCTCAGTTGGGGTGAGGAGACTTCTGTGTAGCCTCGCTCTTCCCCCACGTGCTGGACCCCCCAGCCTTGGTGGAGTGACAGGAGCAGCATGGAGATGGCTGCCTCTCTACTTATAAGAATAACTTGCTGTTGAAAGGCGAAATCAAGCTGCCTAAAGAATACTGCGGCACAGACTTGGATCTGGACGCCGACTTTGAGATCATTCTGCCGCGTCGCCGGGACCTGGGCCTCTGCTCCACTGCCTTAGTCAGCTACCTGATTGCCCTGCACAACGAAATTATCTACGCAGTGGAAAAGTTCTCCAATGAAAACAACAGGTGAGTGCACGAGCTGCAGGAGGTGGGGCCCTTTCACCCAGGAGGTGTCCTTTCTGAGGTGAATTGAGGAGGGGCCCCTGGCTTGTGAGGGCAGAGGTGCCAAACTTCAGCTCCGACTCTTGACAAACACTCCTTCAGCCATGCTCACCAGTGCCCACAGATGAGTGTGTCATTCCTGCCTGCTCAGCCCGTGAGAAAAGCGAACAGGAACTGGCTCTGCATGACCCAGAGTCCCAGGCCAAGTGCGCTTGGCTGGGACTCTGAGTGCCGTGTCCTGATGTCTCTCAGCTATTCCATCGATACCTCTGAGGTCACTGACCTGCATGTCATCAGTTACGAGGTGGAGCGGGACCTGAATCCACTGGTTCTCTCCAACTGCCAGTATAAAGTAGAGCAAGGTGGGGAAACTCTGCAGGAGTTTGACCTGGAGAAGATCCAGCGCCAGCTTACCAGCCGGTTCCTGCAGGGCAAGCCCAGGATAACCCTCAAGGTAAGGCCAACCCAGCTGCTGATTTGATCAGCATGGCTGGCTTGCAAGTGGCCCTGGCTGTGGCTTTGAATGCAGCAGTTTCCAAATGAGCAGGAGTGAGGCATGGCTGTCTCGTCGGCCTCTTTAACACCCCCAGGGCCATGGCCACCACTCCGTCTGTGTCTCTGCACCCACGGCCCTCCTGAGCCACCTTCTGCATCCGCCTCTGACCTCAGCACCCCTGGGGTGTCTTCAGGTCTCCGTGGACTCAGCATATAGAATTCTCTCCCATTCTGCCCCCTCACAGCTGCTGCTGCCCCCTTTTCCTGTGGTCTCCACACAGTCTGCATCAGGTGTCCCTCAGTTAACTACCCCAGACCCCTGCTTTCAGTCAGAGCATCTGTTCTCAAGTCCTGCCACTGCAGTAGCTTCCCACTGGCCCCACCTGTGGTTTCCTCAGTTCATATTTCTGAGTCCGGACCTGGGCCCCATCACTCCAGTGGACAGCCTGACACCTCCTACTGCCCAGGGATAAAGCCACCCTCCCCGAGGCCCGGCCCCAACCCTGCCTCCAGCTGGTCACCATGCTTCCTGCCTCAAGGCTTCTGGCCCCACATATGGGTTACTCCCCCCAAGACCAGGCACTCCACACCTGTCCTTGGACCAGGCCGTGCCTGTGCCTTCCAGGGCCTGTGGAAGGCACCACACGTAGGCATGTCTGTTCTCCCTCACTGCTCAGCTAAGCTGCGAACTGTTTGAGCCCAAGGCTGCTCCTGATTCCTCTGTGACCCCTGCTGAGCAGTGCCTGCCATGTTCATCGTCTGTGCAGTCTCGAGTGAGTGCACAGATGGGAGGGGGCACACACCTGACTGCCCTGTGGTCTCCAAGCCCCCAGTGTTCTACGGTGTCTGCTTGGCCACTTGGCTAGGCTGCATTCCTTGTTGTGTTAATGTTTCCACAGACTGTGGGTAAGACACGAACATCATGTGGCAACGGCGTGCTCTGCCCGGTGACACACTGAGTAGCGTGGCTCTACAGCTGAGTCACTGCTCATATTATTCAGCGTGGATGGAAACCTCCATTATGCATTCCATTTCCCAACACTGTGTGTCTTTCCCAACCTAGGGAATACCCACTCTGGTGTACAGACGCGACTGGAACTATGAGCACCTCTTCGTGGACATCAAGAACAAGATGCCGCAGGTGATCCCGACAGCCTGCTCCTCTGTGTGCCTGGGGCTTCTGTCTGACCAGGGCGCTTCCATCCCTGGTAGGGGTGTTCCGCCCTCGCTCCTGGCGTTCACTGTGAGAACCAAGGAGTTTCAGTGGCCTCTCTAAGGTCCCTGAGTCCAGTGCTCTCTTCCAAAGAGCGAGCAGGATAGCAAATCAGCAAGTCTTCTTGTTGGGTATAAACAGATGGAAATCTTGTGGCATCAAGTTTCTTAGTAATGGTGTCATGACTGTGTGTGCTAATGTAAAGGTCCACAGAACTTACTCCTGCTCTTTTATCTGTGTGTGTGTGGGGGGATGTATGTCGGTGGCGGAGTGTCCACATGCATTACTCCTTGCAAGGTTGGAAGGCTCCAGGATGTCATGTCTTTTTCTGTAAAGTACCTGGAATACTGCCGACACTTAGGAAGAACTGAGCACTGACTGTCCTTGCAGAGCCTGTCCCACCCTCTGGCCCTGGCAGTGAGGAAGGCAGGTGCTCTTACAATAGCTGTGCACGTGGAGCCCCGCCCACGGACCTGTTCTGTCCTTGCTTTCCTAGAACTCTCTCCTCAACTCAGCTATCAGCGCCATCAGTGGACAGTTGCCATCCTACAGCGATGCCTGTGAAGCCCTGTCTGTCATAGAGATCACTCTGGGGTTTCTGAGCACAGCTGGTGGAGATCCCAACATGCACTTGAAGGAGTATATCCAAGACATGCTGCAGATGGACAGC
The DNA here is from genome assembly GCA_032199065.1 of Smutsia gigantea. NCBI lineage: Eukaryota > Metazoa > Chordata > Mammalia > Pholidota > Manidae > Smutsia > Smutsia gigantea. The sequence goes on along the minus strand of JAVSCE010017146.1, from coordinate 34,708 downwards.
CAGACAATGCTGGTGTTAAAGGTGGGTCTGCCTTGCGGGTTCCCTTGAAGGGCAGTGAGCACTGCCCTCCCCTCACTGACTTCCTGCAGGATTGCTACCATCCAGGGAGTGTGATCCAGGCAGCTCCAGAAGGGGAGGCGAGAACAGCCCCTCACTCAGCCTAGCCCCAGGGCAGACAGAACACACTCTGACAGCTGACGCCGAGATGCGGGTGGGACAGAAGCATCTAGACCCAAGGGTGTCAGCCACCGCCAGGCTCATGTGGATGGGCTCTGAGATGCCGATGGGTGGGGGCTTTCCAGGCACGTGGTACAGATGAGGCAGGTGACTTCGTGGATCGAACAGAGACAGCCTTCTTAGGAGGGAAATGCCATCCACACGGGGCAGAGGTGGGAACAGTGCTCCTGTGGCCAGCACTCGGTGGGCCTCCCGCTCAGGAACTGTTGCTCTTGCAGGCCTTAGACAGGTACCAGTTAAAGCACACCATCGCCCTCTGGCAGCTCCTCTCTGCCCACAGATCTGAACAGCTGCTCCGGCTGAACAAAGTAAGTTCCCTCCTGGACAGAGGGACTGCTCGCCCTCCCCTGCCCTCCCCTCCCCTCCCGGACAGAGGGATTGCTTGCGCTCCTTCTATGCACTGCTATTTCCTCTGTCCTTGCTTCATTTTAGGATCCATTTCACGAAATCAGTTCAAGGTACAAAGCTGATCTCAGCCCGGAAAATGCCAAGCTCCTCAGCACGTTCCTGCATCAGACGGGCCTGGATGCCTTCCTCCTGGAGCTCCATGAAATGATCATCTTGAAGCTGAGGAACCCCCAAACTGAGGAGAATTTCAACCCTGAGTGGAGGTATGGATCTGCAGGCCTGTGGGCCCTGCACACACACCACGTCTGCCATCTGTCTCTGATCTTCCACAGGCCCAAGAGTAGTTCTTCCCACAGCCCCCTGCTTTGCCACCATGACCAGGGTCCCTGAGCACTGCACTATTGGGTTTTAATCTCTGTTGGACTCTTTAAAATAATTATTGCAGTCATATATTCTCATCATAACAAGTGGACTTACTATGTCAAAGAGATGGTGTTTTTAAACTTGATGAAACAGCCACGCCTGGTGTGGGGTGTGAGACTGCTCAATGCTGGACATACTCTTCCTTTACATTTTTCACTTTAAATGCCAAAAAGGGTATCTCATTTTCACTTTGTTCTTATTTATTAGTGAATCTGAAGATATTATTTATCAGCCATTTGTGTATCTTTCTCTGAATGACCTCTTGATATCCTAAGGTTATTTTTCTTTTGGGCTGTTTATCTTTTACTTAATCTGAAAAGATAGAGATTAGTCTTTTCTCTGTCATGTTACAAATGCTCTCAGTCTTTAATTTAGGAAGCCAAATCTGACAGAACTTTTCTATAAAGACTATATGAAAACAGACCTGTAAGGGTCCTCCTTATCCCAAGGTTATAGAGTATTCTCCCATGTTTTCTTCTTGTGCTTCTAGTTTCACATTATATATTTGCTTTGTTAGCCAGTTTATTTTGGTATGTATTGTAAGGCAGGGCTTTAACTTCACTGGTCTTCTACACGCAGAAGTCTGGTTTTCCTCACCAATACAATCACATTTGCTATTTTCTTCCATTGTGCCATATGGCATATACCTGTTATACACTTTTTATTCGTTGAACTTACTCAACATGTTTTACTATCCTGGACTTTTAGCTAGGGAAATGATCCCTTTCCTGGAGAATTTACAATCCTTGTTAATACAAAACACAAAATAGATTACAAGCTTTTTTTGAATGGTAAGGCTTTGTTTCTTGTACAGATCATGCTACTAGAGTGTTTAGAACCACCTGATTGGGCAGTTATCCAGGTTAGCACCATTCCTTAGTGTTCATGTACTGCAGGGGCAAGTAGCCGGTATGTCCTGGAGCCCTTATACCCGATTCTGATCTGCATTCAGTAACTCAGTAGTTTGACTTTAAGATGGCCCTCAGTATTTCTGATCTCAGAGAAACACACTTTGGTCCTGTTGGTGACTTTAAAAAGGGATAAGTGATGTGTCTCCTTATGTCGTATGGAAAACTGTTGTAAATGCTGTCTCTTGTTCCTTGGTTTTCAGCCTGAGAGACACTCTAGTAAGTTACATGGAAACCAAGGACAGTGAAATTCTCCCCGAAATGGAATCTCAGTTCCCAGAGGACATACCACTCTCCAATTGTGTCTCTGTATGGAAAATGGCTGCTGAACTGAAACGGGATCGGCAAATCAGATAGAACTGTTTACGCGGTGCTGCCTCTGCACAGGGCTTGGAGCTCCTCCCAGCACCAAACTCAAGGCCAGTACGTGCTGTGCCAGCTGACACCTTCTGGAGAACCAAGCCATTTCGAGAACTTTGCCCTCGCATGGTGAGCGCTGTGCATTGGGAGAGCCGAGGATGACATGGGCCTGGCACAAGCTGCCATCCTTTACAGCCGGGACATGGCCCCACGGGGCTTCCAGCTTCATGTGTAGCTGCCGAGCTTCTGAACTTGCACATTCCTAGCTACCAGGCCCTTCTTCCTCACACTCCCGCACAGTAAGAATGAAGAAAAACAAGTAATTTTCACTTTTTTTTTTCCAATTTACTCTGCATTCAAAGAGAATCTGGCTTGCTTCTTTCTTCCATTCCTTTCAACTCGAATATTGAACCACATACTTCTTGTTGCCAAAAAGATGTGAAAAGTGCCAGGCTTTTTGTTTTCCCACAAACACAAGTCAAGGCGTTCTGAGAGCCTGGAGGCCAAACGAACGAGGCTTCACCCAGGCCCCCTTGAGTCACTGCCGGATTTCAGGAGTTGGAGCCTAAAAGCTTTCACTGTAAAGAGCACTGGACGGAGAGTCAGGGACATTTTTAGGGTCTTAGTTTCCATCTATAAAACGAAGGGACAGATTGATGGCCAGATTTCCTTCTAGTATTTTTAAGTTCTAAACGGAAGTTTATCGATATGTAAACTGGAATCAGTGGCATGGGTCTGCCATTTCCATAGGAAGATTTTGACACGTGGCCTTCGTGTGATCTCAATTTCACCCTTTCCGTCTCAGCCAAGGCATTAAAAACAGACTGCAACACCAGTTAAGTTTTGGAAAAAGGAGAAAGAATAGTTAGCTAGGTCTGATCTTCTGCTGCTCCTCTCACTGTTAAGTGCTTTGTCTTCTTTTTAAACTGCCTGGATACTTTGATCTCTGGGCTGACTCCTGTTCCTGGGTAGCTTTGTGCCATTCGCACTGGGACTATCCACAAGTCAGAGGCAAATATCTTTAATACACTTGACAAAGGAGTTCATGACCCAGTAACTTGAAATTGGGACCACGGGGTGAGAGCTACAAAAACAGAAAATGCTCCCCAAGAACACCACCGCCCTCTTGAGCACCACTGGAGGGAGCTGGAGAAGGAGGCACACTCCCTTCTCTTTATTTTGATTCCTCCTCAGTTTGATGCAGGCGAGTGCTGGGACCCTGACCAACGCAGCAGCCATTCAGGGCAGCACCCACCTGCGTCCAGTAATCTACAAGTCTATCATTCCAGACTGTGCAGAGGCGCTCCCCCACTGACCCTGGCATCCAGGATTGCCCGCTCAATGGATTGCTTATTCTAGGTTTCAACTTGCACTTGGTACTCCTGATACCTCAGAGCTGGGATGGAGCGGGCGTGGCCATCAGGTGCTGCTCTGGTTCCTCACTGTCCACACCTTAGCAGGTGGAGGTCAGATGTCAATCTCTTGCTGTGAAAAGATTTTTTTTTGGTCTGGGAATTTTTTCCCCCCACTTTTATGAAGAGTTTTTTAATTAAGATACTTTGTTTTGTATGCTATGCTTTCAAAGCCTTAACTGTCAGATCTTGCATTATTTTTTTTATACAAGAATACATTGGCCTAACAGGCAAAGGAAGATTTATTATACTTGGCATTCCTGTTTTAATAAACTTGAGTTTTGCTGCTAAAGACCCCTTCTCTCTGGGGGCAGAGCTTCTATGTATGGCAAATATGCATCAACCAAGCCTCCAGGAATGTTTGATTTTTGTGGAAATGTTCTTGTAGCAGTATCCATGAAATGGAAGGTTCCAGACAGCAAATGTACACTTTGGTATAGAATGTGAAAGGGTAACTTTTCTTCTGGACAAGTTAAAGTGGTAGCCTTAGATGGGTGGCCCACTCCCTGCCTAAAATGCCTTTGCTGGCAAACAGCAGAGCTCAGCTCACAATGAGTGGGACGGGTTGTGGGATGGGGAAAACCGTTCCCCAGCAAAAGGAAATAAGGTATGTGAGAGGAAACAGCTTCCAGCAGCCCAGAGGTTTGAGTGGTAAAATGCCACTTCAGGGGATAATTGCATTTTCTCTTCCAAAAAGAAAAAGCTCCTCTATGAGAGAAACCCGTGGTGTGGAGCTGCGGTTGGAGGACGCGAGCTGGCTGACCGAAGACCTGCACCCCCGTCCCATGCCAGGCTCAGCTGCTTCCCAGTGCCAGTGTAGATGTCAAGTCCATACCTGCACTCCGCACCTGCCCATGCAGCCCCAGTTCACTCATCGGATTTCACATTCATTCTTCTGGATGTTTCCAGTTCTTAGGCTTTCAGTCCTGAGTTGGTGGGGACTTACCTGAAAATCTTCACAACTGATCACTACCTCTTTTGTAAGACCTCACTGTGTGTGTAAATTACTTATTCACATTTTGTTATGGGCGATATCCTGAGCTATTGCAGTTATTCCTGGGTTCAGGCAAGCCCAACCTAGAGACAAACTTGCAGTGATAAACAGTGAAGAAACATCAGGTCAGAGGGTTCTGTTGGTCTGGTGACACTGCCTGTCAAGCCACATGAGTGGGCACAGTTCCACCTGACTGAACATTTCCCTGCCGCCTGTCAGGCTGCACTACCTGCTGGGCGCAGAGACCCCATCACAGAGGTGGTAGAAAACCCAAGGCTTGGAGCTGAGCGACATGTCTGAGCCATTATCAGCATTTAGAGTACTAAGGTTCTAATCCCTTGTTGGGTCACTAAGCCTGTGCGCAAGCATTATGAATCCTACTTCCAACTGTAAAACCAAGCACCAGGAAAGTGCAACTGCTTATAAATTCACACCTCATCAGACTGGTAGGATATGCCGGGGACAGCAGGATCTGTTCTTTCTGAGGTGGTGGGGGTTTCAGGAAACATCCAGGGTAGGAGCAGAGTGAAATGGAGGGGAAGAAGCCCTAGCTGGAGCACATGCAAACTGCCTCCAAGACTTTCCACATCCTTTAAACACCTGCCTTCAACCCACTTCCCTTCACACCTAAACTTACCAGGAGTGCTCCCCCAGGCCCCAGCATTCCCCCCATAACCACTACCTGTACCCCAGCACAACAGAACACCTCAGCACCCCTTAGCTTTGCCCCCACTCCACAGGCCCAGGAATGACTCCCCACCACCAAATTTAAGGGCCTCTTCACCAGACTGCTCTGTAGCATGACAAGGCTGACACATTACAGCCCAGGTGGAGCTTGGTGTAAATCTTGGCTCTCCCATTTGCCAGCTCTATGACCTTGGGCAAGCCACTTGACTTCCTTAAGCCTCAGTTTCCCCTTCTGTAAAATACCTCTCAGTGCCGTAAGCAATAAGGTAGGTAAATAACTGAGTACAGTGCCTCACATGCAGTGGGAGATCAAGAAGTGGTCTCATTCCTGCTCCCAGCTGGAAACTTGCACATCTCAGGGCCCGCCAGCTGTCAAAAACTATACGAAGCCACTCCTGAACCTCAAACAGCCGTCTTCCCCAGTCTCGTCTTGAGATCTACACTCAAGACCGCACTACTTGTCTGAACACTTCCCTGAACTCCCCTTGTAGATAAACCAGAGGTCAAATTGCTACACCTCAGCCTCCAGGGCTGCCCTTCAGTGCCTGAAATACACCTATCTCAGGACCTTTGCACCTGCTGTTTGTTTTGCCTGAAAAGCTCTTGTCTGCCCCCTTCAGGCGGCCTCATACACTCGCCCCTTGGAACAGCCTTTCCTGGCCGCTGCGGAAAGCAGGCTCCCCTTCTCGCTGCTGTGATCCAGCGCGTCACCTGGCACCAAGCACAGGATAGGTCATGAATTGAGGAGCCCCCAGTAGGAATCAGTGTCCCAAAGGTCGTCAGTTTAGTCTGGTGGGTGAGTTTTCTGCCCACCAACGCCCATCCTGTCAAATTTGTGAGTCTGGTCCCACTAAGGACTGTGTCCTGTCTTTGAACGGAAGTCGAGGTGCTGTGTAAATGGCGGTGCGGGCTGATGGGGCTGCGGACTCGCTGCCCCTGTGAACATCGTCCGCTGAAGGAGCCTGCGAAGGGAGCGGGAAGGGCCCTCCCGGCTCCGCCCGTGGCTCACCCCAGGTCTCCCGGGTGGAGGGCACTCGGCCGGTACCGGAAGGTGGGGCGACGGCCGTGTCTCCGGAGCAGGAACTCAGGGCCGAGGGCGGTGTGGGCGGGCTTCGTCACCACATTGACCGCCGCGGCCCGAAGCCCCGTCAGCCCGCCGCAGACCGGTGGTTAGGCTTGGGGTCCTCCTTCTCGGGGCAGGCTCCCGGGTCCTTGTGCGGGCTCAGGGCCAGTGTTTGCTTTCCTCCCGTCAGCGTGGCGGAGGATCCGGCCCCGGGGACGACACCGTGTCCCTGCGGGCCGGCTGGCTGACGCCCCGGGAAGGCGACCCTGACGCCGGCCTGGGGCGCAGTTGGGTCCGCCGGCGCGCGTGCGTCCGCCCGGGGGGCAGCACAGGCTGAGCCGAAGCGCGCGAGTCCCCGGCAGGGCCTCCGGCCACCAGGCGGCGGCGTCCCGGAGCCCCGCGCCCCAGCGGGCGCCGCCATGGCAGCGAGCGCGCGCCGCCGGAAGTGACGAGAGAAGGGGCGCCGGAGGCTGTGCCATGGCCCGGGAGGCGGCGGGGCGGCCGCCGGAGGAAACCCTGTTGCTCTGGAAACGGTAGTGGGGTGGGATACGCGCCTTCCCGCAGTCCTCCGACCCGAAACCCCGGCCGCTTCCGGCGCGCGGGCGGAAGGGCCTTCGGGACGGCGGAGTCGGCGGAGTCGGCGGCGCTCGCTTCCGGCGCCGAGTCTTGGGCCCCGGGGCTGGGGATGTGAGGCCAGGAGGTCCGGGGCCGGGGGCGTGAGACAGGGAGGGTCCCGAGAAACAGGCCCAACCCGCGGGCCCGGCCGTGCCGCGAGGCCCTCTGACGTGTGCCTGTCCCCAGGGAGCAGGCCCAGCTGAAGGCCCGCGTCGTGGACCGGGACACGGAGGCGTGGCAGCGCGACCCTGCCTTCTCGGGCCTGCAGAGGGTCGGGGGCGTGGATGTGTCCTTTGTGAAGGGCGACAGTGTCAACGCTTGTGCCTCCCTGGTGGTGCTCAGCTACCCTGAGCTGGAGGTAACGCCCGGGGGGAACGCTGGCCGGAGCCATCCTGCTGGGGCCTGGGGTGCGTTAGTGAGACAGCGGGGATCCGGCCCTGGGAACCATGCCTGGGGAGACTGTGCTTCTCCTCCTTAGGATTTCGGGAAGGGGGTTGGGGGGCCAGAAACTAAAGGAGATTCTGCAACTTAAGTCTGAATGAACTCTCGATCTTCACTCAAAGCTAATGGTCACTTTGGGCTCCCCTTCTCAGTGACCCGCAGCCGCATACCCCCAAGCTGCCCAAGCTGCAGATCTCTATCTTCCCAGACCCCACATGTCCAGTAACACACTAGCTCCATTTTTTCCCTGTCTCCTAAATGTCGCTAGAGCTTGTGTCCTGGATGCCTCCTCCCTGACTGTGCCATCATTCCTCCACCTGTGGGTGATAAGCAGAATCTTCAGTGGGCTCCCTGTGCTGGTTCTTTTTCCATGCTGCCAGCAGAGGGATTTTCCTAAAAAGCAGATGTAACCACTTGACCAGTCCAGTGGTGCCCTAAATAAAAGTCACCCTCATTGACAAGTGTAAGGGTCCTTCATAATCTGACCTTGCCTAATATAATTACTACAGGTTCCTCTCACCCCTCCTTGGGTCCTCACCCACCTTCCACACTCCACTCTTCTCCCCGGGCTACAGAGCACTTAGGATTCTGGAAACATGCTGTGCTATATCTGCCTGCCTGACCTTTGCAACCACGTTTTCTCTCTTGGAATATTCCTCACTTAGCTAACTCCTACTCATCTCTTGGGTCCTCTAGTAAGCTCACCCCCTTGCCCTGTAAGACCAGTAGTTGGTCCCAGCACCCTCTCTTTCCCCTTTATTGCACCAGGATGGAATTGGCTGGTCTGTCTCTCCTACCAGAAGTAAACTCCATGATGGCAGGAATTGTGTTATCTTGGCCACCATTTGTAGCCTTAGGATCTAGATCAATGCTTGACACATAGAATACACTTGAATATATATGCAAATGAACAAACATATGCCTGCGATTCCTTTGGCTGGACAGCTTGGGAAACCTTGGCTAAAGAAGAGCTCGAGGAGGAAAACTGCTCCAAAGCTTCAGTTTTCCCTGCTTTGCTCCCCTGCCAGCTCCCAAAAATGGCATCTCCCTGCTTCCATGTCTTTGCACTTTACTCAGAAGGCATCTTTAGTCAAAATTCAGCACAAATGTCCTGAGTACCTGCTGTGTGCTCAAATCTGGATATAGGTGGTGAAGGAGCCAGAGCTGCTGCCCTGCTGGTCAGTTCCTAGAGTGTTGTTGAGGGCAGAGAGACACACCTGAGAGCCAGCCTGCCTGGGCTCCTGCCTCGGCTTTGCCACTCCCACTTCACCACCCCACCCCACCCCCACCCCCTGGCCTCCATCTCCTCTTTTCTGACTCAGGGGTGACCTCAGTATTGATAACCCAATCCAGAGTTGTGAGGAATAAATGAGGTCAGATTCAGAAAGCAGTGAGCACAACGGGCATGTGCTAAGCCCTTAGTACATAAACATAGCCGCTCTCTGTTCTTAGCTTTTGGGGACCCAGTTCCCATGTCCCCACCGTGCTGCGCCTTAGCTGCAGAATTAACCACCACTCACCTCTGCCCTGGGCCTCTGTATGTGCCGTGAAGTCACTTCTCATATTGTATTAAAGTGACGGGTTTAAAGAGTCCGGTCCAGCGGCTCTCAGGTTGCCCAACTGTGGATCTGTGCAACCAAGTCACCAGGAAATGCATTTAGAGACAGATTCCTGCAAGGTTTATTGGGGGGTGATGAAAACCTCCTACAATTAGATTGTGGTGATGGTTGCACAGCTGTAAATATCAAAATATTACACATTTCACACAAGTGACCCTTATGGTAGTAAATTATATATCAAAGTTAAAAAAAAAAGATTCCAGAGCCCTACCACCTTTACTGCAGAAAAAAAAAATTTCCAGTGTACAGCCTGGGATTTGGCTTTTTTAAACAAGCCTCCCTATGCTTGCAAAGCAAAGCCAGGCTGGGAATCACTGCTCTGCCTTTCCTACAGTATCCTCAGCATCCCTGACAAATGGTAGCCTTACAGTGGAGTCTGTTCCATAACTGGACTCCTTGTCAGCATATTCCTTCACGTGGAGCTGAAGTGTTTGTGGCTTCTACCTGGCAGTTCTGGGTATGGCGGCAGAGCATGGAGCAGACCTCCCACTGTCTGCACACTGCTCCAGCTTGTCTGCCCCATCCTACAAGTCCTGCTAGTGTGACTCCAGCTCCTTCGCGTCTGTACTTGTACTGTGCTCTTGGTTGGTAAGGCTCATATGTACATCAGGTGGGCCTGACATGCACACACATTTCTCTAAGTGCAGCTTAGGACAGGTTTTAGGGGCGCCACATTGTCAGCTTAGGCTGGAGCCACAGATCTGCATGGAGATCGCCGACCATCCAGATTGTGTCCACGTGCCAATTGCACAACTGAGTTTTTCTTTTCCCAGATTTTTAACTTAAAAAATGTGTAAACATACTGAAAAATGGAAAGAATAACCCATAGAATGCTCTAGACCCTCAACTTAGCTTTGGCTGCTGAATTTTGTCGGTTTTCTGTGCGTATCCTGAACAGCTTGAGTGTCTTCTTGAGGGTGTGACGACAAACTTGAGCAAATCGACTGTCCACAGAATGTCAGTCTACATAACAGCAGTGTCGTCATCACCTCAGAAAAGTCATAACCCCATTCCATGTCACATTTTCCCAACTGTCCCTCTGTCTGAAAACTGGCTTCATCTGGTTGATCTGTAAATTTTAACATATTTCCTGTTACCTCCAATGTTGCTATTAGGTTATGTTTACTGTGGGCTGGTTTGTTTCTCACCCAGTATGGGGCTTGACTCCTTTACCGTCCATCTGGCTAGGATGCATCTTGAGCTGACTGTCCGCAGTCAGCCTCCCCAAGTTCACAGTTGGCTGACTCTGGGGGATCAGCTCTACTTTTACTCTTGGGGTGTTTCCCGGGTCATGGTTCTAAGTATTAGTTCAGCTCCAGAGTTTCGCTGGCCTTCAGTTGTATGCATGCTGGGTTTTCTTTCAGGTTTTTTTGTCCATTTCTGTTCTGAGTTTTGAATTTCTGCCTTGTGTTCTTCTTGATCTGCCACTTGTTTAAGAATCATTTTCCTCTGCTGCTCGTCAGCGTTGGGTGGGTAGCATCTGCCAGCTGACACGTATGTTTCCTTGCCACCTGAACTCTTGTAGCGTCGTGCAGCATCGCTGTTCACTGTGAGGTGCATTTAAACCAGAGGGCTGGGTTTGGGGTGGCTTATTGGGTGTCTGAGATCATGAAGGACAGTGAAGTGAGTCACCCCAATAAACAGTGTCCTTTTCAGAGGAGAAGATGGCCAGTGTGCTCCGGTTCTTTGACACTCTTGTTTCTGAAGGATGTTACACTTCACTGCCACCCTCCCGGGTTCAACTGCTTCTCCCCAGAAGCAGCCTCTTCTGAAAAAGGCTGCTGTTGGCCCTGTGTACTTCCAGGCCTCTCTTCTAGGCCCCCCTACAGGGGCTGCCCACCAGGTTTCATTCTAGCAGGCTCTCACCGCTAGGACCCATCACCACTGCTCCCCTCACCCAGCCCACGCCTGTGAGCCCAGGGCAGGGTCAGGCTGGCTCTGCTGGGCCAGGCTTTTATTTCCCTTCCTAGGTGCGTTTGTAATCTGCTTATGCCGGCGTGTGGTGTGGGGGTTCATCTCCTCCCCTTGTGGATGTCTGCTCTCTCGAGCTTGTGCGAGATCGAGATGTAATCTGCCACCATCATCCTGTGAGAACTCAAGCTAAACCTGAGTGTCGCGTGTGTCCCTGTGAAAAGTCATCCTGTGGAGTTTGGCACTCCAGCCTGCTGGGTTCACTGTGAATCAAGCTCTCTAGTCCGTCATCGGGTGAGACCCTGCTGCTCAGGGACACTGGCAGTTTGATAAGTTTTTGGTGAATTTGACAAAGATGTTGAAAGGAGAAAACTGGCCTGTACACTAAGAGGACGTAATCCCTTCTCTTAGGGACGCGTGGGCCCCTTCAGGGAGGGATTTGGGTTGGGATCTGAAGGCTGTCACCAGGGGCACCCGCCCCTACACAGCGCTCTCACAGGTGTGGCCCAAAATGTGTCCTTCTAGGCTCGCCCATCCTTTGGGCTCCCCGTTTTCTCTCAGGTTGTCTAGCTCTGGCGCCAGGCCTATCCTTTTCTGAATACTTGAAATCTTCATAAAGCTGGGGTCACCTTTCTTGCTGTTGCATCCTCTCTGAAGACCTGGCCTTTTCCGACCATGGGGATGGGGGGAGGCGTCAGCTCTGATGTACAAAGGAGGCACCCCAGGAGGGCCTGCTCTGGCTGAGGTGTTGGGGGCACCGTTGAAATGACTGCAGCTTCAACCCATCTGCAGGGCAGGTCACCTTGTCCTTGTACTTTCCTCTGGGTAGGTGAGGAGGGGTTGGGGCTCCAGGGCAGGCTTAGGAGCTGAGAGGACGTGGCAATGAAGAGGACTGATGGTTGAAAGGCAGAGGACTGTGCCGTCCGTGACCAGGCGCCCGGTGACAGGTGGTGTACGAGGACTGCCGGATGGTTATCCTGACGGCTCCCTACGTGTCAGGCTTCCTGGCCTTCCGAGAGGTGCCCTTCCTGGTGGACGCAGTGCGGCGGCTGCAGGAGAGGGAGCCTCGCCTCATGCCCCAGGCAGGTACCTCCACTGCTCCCACTGGGGAGAGGGGCCTCTGAGCTTCCTGCAGAAATGCACTTTTGCCTTGAGGGAGAGGGCTATGATTTCCCAAAAAGCTGGGCCCCAGAAATGTCAGGACCACCCCTCCTCCTTCAGGAAGTCCTGGCCTGATGGGCAAAAGACAGCAAGATGACTGACTTTTCCCCGTGGCTCTTCCAGGTCCTTCTTGTGGATGGAAACGGTGTGCTACACCACCGAGGTAACCCTACACCTGAAAGACAGGGCCCCGGAGGCCGTGGGAAAGAGACTGGGGTGGAGATGGCTCTGACCACCGCCCCCACAGACCACCTGTGCCCTGCGTCAGGCCCTCCTCTGCCAGCCTGGCCTTGATAGCTCCTTGTGGGGTCAGAACCCATCCAGTAAAGAACCCTGCATCTCTTCAGCCCCGCCTCTTTCCTGCCAGCCCTCCTGGCCTTCTCCAGCACCCGGCACTGGCCCATCATCTCAGGAGACATTGCCAGTTTGCACCTGACCAGTACCAGAAGTCACAGGGCCCCAAGCTCAGCTAGCCTCTCCCACCAGCTGCCTGCCCTGCACCCTTGCCCCAAACCAGCCAGGAGCAGACAGGAGTGCCTGTTCGCACTGACACTGGGGTCTATACCTCCTGCTTGGGTGCCAGAACCTCAGCCCAGGGAGAGGACAACTGAGGGAGGGAGGGAGGGAGGCCCCAGAGGAAGAGGAAGTGGAGTGAAGCATGGTGAGCACACTAGTTAGGCTCCTAACTCATCAGAGAGAAGGAGGCCGCCTCTGCCCAGCCTGATGCCCATCGAGTCCGGTCTCCCCGGCCCTCAGACTGCCCACAGGCCTCTGTTCATTTGGGGAAGCTGAGCAGCCTCTGGTTTGTCCCCAGTCCCCTCAGCTCAGCACCCCACTGCGCCAGCCTCACCCTCCTCTGCCCCTGTAGGCTTCGGGGTGGCCTGCCACCTCGGTGTCCTCACCGACCTGCCCTGTGTCGGGGTGGCCAAGAAACTGCTGCAGGTGGATGGGCTGGAGAACAACGCTCTGCACAAGGAGAAGGTGAGGGGGCGAACATCTTGCCCAAGGTGGGGCTAAGGACAGCCCTGGGGGCACCCAGGCTCAGAGAGGGTGCTCTGCCCTGTGGGGACCTCTGGTCAGTCCTTTCCTGCTGGTACTCCCTGGGTCCCTGGCTGAATAAGGAAGACCCACTCCCTGCGGCTCCCAGGGGTTAGGTCATGGTGGCAGACTTGTGTGCCTGGAAGGGCACCCTCTGAGCCCCTCTCCCTTCTGGAGCCTACCTGGTACTCAGTCCTTTACCCACCCCAGCCCCCTGGCCCCTGCTCAGGTGAGGTGCCATCTACCCAGCCTTAGTTTCCTGCCCCACCTCCCGGCACTTCCCTCCTCTCAGCCCCAAGGCTGGCCCTGGGAATGGGACACCCCACCCAAGAGGGAGCTGGTGCCACACACAGACCACGCCCGTCCCTCCTCTTGGGCCATCCTGTGTCTGCAAGAGCAGCTGTTTGTTGACAGAGACCCCAGACCAAACCCTCAGTGGGCCGCTCCCCACCCCCAAAAAATGTTAGGTTGAATCAAAATGCCCGAATTCCTAGCTGGAGAGAAAGCAGCAGAGTGTGGTCCTGGCCCTCGGACTGCACCTGCATGTCCCCCAGCCTGGCTCCCAAGGTAGGAGCCTGGTGTTTATCCCAGCCTGGGGCCATCCCTGACCAGCGCTTGGCCTGGGCAGGCTGCCGCCCCTTCTGCAGGCCCTGCCTCCTAGTCCACAGAACATGGAGGAGAGAACCAAGCTCCAAGGGCCTGTCAGGATGGCCAGTGCTGGAGGGCGGCCCCCCGACCTCAGAGTTGGCTCATGGGATGGGCATGAGCATGGCACCAGGCTGCTCAGCTTTTAAAAATCAACAGGTCTGCCTTCAGCCCTTCACCAAGAAAAGACTTTTTCCAAGCTTTTTTTCCCTATTTCCAGATACGACTTCTACGAGCTGGGGGAGACACGTTTCCTCTGCTGGGAGGCTCCGGGACCATCTTGGGCATGGTGAGCAGTCCCTGTGGACACACACGTGCTGGCACGTGCCCTCCCGGTCTCCCTACCACCGTGGCCCAGGTGTGTCCTGGGCCTTTATTGGCCCCCAGCCCTGGCTGTGCCGAGGGGGCCTCAGGCAGCACACACCCGCCCTGCCCGAGGACACGCAGTCCTCCACCCGTCAGGGCTTGTTCCCCAGCATCCTGACCGCACTTTGCTGCACCAGGCCCTGAAGAGCCATGACCACAGCACCAAGCCCCTCTATGTCTCCGTGGGCCACAAGGTGAGCCTGGAGGCAGCTGTGCGCCTGACCCGAGGCTGCTGCAAGTTCCGGATTCCAGAGCCTGTGCGTCAGGTGGGTGGCTGCCACACCCCTTGCTCTTCCTTTGCACCAGCACCTGTGGGAGAGCCTGGTTGGGCCAAGCTGGGGCCAGGGGAGGACTGAAGAAGCCGAGCTCCTGGGGGCTCATCCCAGGGCCCTGCCCAGCCTGGGCCCGGGGTTCCACTAGGCCCCTGCACTCAGCCTCTCAGCCTCCCGCAGCAGGTACCCGGTCACTGGGAAAATGAGTGACATCAGCTGGGGGGGCAGAGCACCCTGCCAGCCCCCAGCCAGTCCCTCAGGGCCTGACCTGCCCTGCTGGCGTCAGGGGGAGCAGCGGCCCTTTGCTGGGAGGCCCCTGCAGGGCTGCTGGGCACTGCTGAGGAGGACGTGTGCCGGAGCCATCAATGTCATTCAGGGGCCTCTGGCGGGTGGCACCTAGGCACCCGGTACCTAAATCAGGGCCAGGGGTCAGAACTCTGGTGAAAGAGTCTGCTCAGTGGAGCTAAAGCTCAGCCTGCAGGAGTCACCAGCCATGGGCAGTGCATGTCCCCGAGAAGCCCACGGAGTCTTAGGAAGAGACCTACTGGAGGAAGAGGGGAGGGCAGTCCAGGCCCAAGGATCAGCATTCGAAAAAGCCCTAGGGCAGGAAGGATTGAAGCCCAGAAACCCAAAAGAGGGTGTGGCTAGGGCCAGGGTGGGGCGGGGCAGGCTGCGGGGAGCCTGTGAGCACGGTGCAGGGCGTTGGGCCTTCAGGCTTCCCCACAGGGAGCTGGGGTATGCGCCCCAGGCACAGCTCTGCATGCAGCTCGGGGGCTGGGGGAGCCGGCTAGCTAGGTATGTGGTGCTGGTTTCTGCAGCCGAGCCTGGGATCCTGGCTTAGTGCTGGTCTGCAGTGGGATAGGAGGCAGGGTCCGGAAATCTCCCTGGTGCCCACAGCTCCCCATCTTCCGAAGCCTATGCTGCTTCAGCTCTGGGCAGGTCATGGCCAGACTGCTCAGCACTAGCTGGTGACACTGCTGGAAAACTCGATGGCCCTGGCTCTGCCTCTGCCACCCTAGGGAGCCCCACTGCCCTGCCACCAGCATCCTCCCCACCTCTTGGGGCCTGGGGTCTTACGGGCTGCTGGTGTGCAGGGCCACCTCTAGGTGGCAGCAGCCTGCATGCTTGCCCGCTTCAGCCTCCACCCAGGGGCCTGCTCTGCCGGGGTCTGAGATGCATGGGTGTTCAAGCCTGTGACTTGTGTCCCCACCCCCGGGAGCCCTGCCCTCCACCATTCCCACCGTCTGTGTGACCTTGAGGGAGAAACCCAAGAACCGTCCCCAAGCCTTCAGAGTAAGGGCCCCCATTGTGCTAGGTCAGTCCTCTCCGCACCCCAATCTGCCCTCCATCCTTGCAGGTGGGGAATGGCCTATAAAGTGTCTGGGCATTTTGAATGCCAGTACAGACCATGTGTCTCGCCCCAGGGAAGGGCCTGCCAACCTGTGCTCCTGGGGAGAAAAGCAGCCACTTGTGCCCAGGAGCCTGCAGCCCGTCCTCCCTTCAGCAGTGGGGTGAGCCTGTCTGGCGGCCCTGGCTGTCTCTTGGTCTGGTTTCTTCCCGGGCCCACTCCTGTCAACACCGCCTTTCTGACTTTACTTCCAGAAGCTCCCAGGAGAGAATGGGAGTGGGTGGGACCTGCTCTCCATGGCATCTGTGGGTCCACCGGTGGGGCCTGCTGGTGGTAGGCCCAGGCTCTCTTAGATGGCGCAGGCTGCAGAAAAGGTGCTGCCTCTCACCTCTGGGGCTGCCTTCCCCCCAGAATGTCCCATTGTACCCTGCCCGCTTGCCCATCCATGCCAACACAGCACCTGGAGGGTTAGTTGTATGTCCTGTAGCCCTGCAGCCCAGAGGGTGCTAAGGCCCTGTGCAGCAGGATTGGCCAGGCCCCCGGGAGGGCTCAGGTTGGAAGAGCCTGGACAGCGAGGCCCCTGCTCTCAGGTGCCCGCCCGTGGCCCAAAGCCCCCTTCATCCCAGTGGCACTGCAGAACTCTCCATGGATACTGTTCTGGGACAGAGGCCTCAGCTGACAGGAGCAGGGAGACAGACCAGCCGGGCTGGGGAGAGCCCTCCGGGAAGAGGTTTCAGAAGAGAGACTCACAGGAAGCACAAGCCACAAGCCAGACTCTGGGCAGCCCTGCTGAAATGGGGGTGACCCGGGACCCCACTCACTCCTTCCCTTGGGCCTTTCTGGGCTGCTGCAGGTCCTCAGCCAGAGGGCCTGGCTTTGTGCTGCCTGCACCCTGTGGGGCTGTGCTCCTTGTCCTGAAGGCCAGACCTGGCGATGCCGCCAAGGGCGTTCTCAGGAGGGAGCAGGGGGCTTGCACCAGGCTGTTCAGCTGGGGGCTGGTCCAGAGGCCACCTCGGGGCCCCAGCCACCACCTCTCACGGGAGCCATTCCTCTCCCCAGGCTGACATCCGCTCCCGAGACTACATCCGCAGGACCCTGGGAGTCCCCAGGGCCCCCACACCAGGACAAGAGAGGTGAGCATGGCGGGAGGCTGGGTACTTGGTCAGGAGTCACCCCAGTATTGTCCGTGTGGGCCTTTCCTAGTGGTTCAGCCTCTCCCTGCTGTGGCCCTGCGGCTTAGGGCAGACGTGCAGGGCCAGGCAGGGGATGCACCGTCCCTGAAGGGACAGGAGAGTCGTACTAGCAGGATGCCGGGGGCCTGGGTGCAGTCCATGTCCAGTGGGAACTCTAGAAACCCACAGATCCCTGCCTGTTCTGGTCCACTCACCTGTAAGGCTTGGGGCGGGCTGCACAGAGAGGGTGTGGGGATGCACGTTGTGCTCTGCCCGACCAGCTCTGTTGCTGGCCTTCGTTGCCTCATCCGGGGCAGGCGCAGGAACCCTCCCAGGCTCTCAGGGGAGCAACGGCTGGTCATTAGTCTGACAGCACCTTGCCACAAGCGGGCGCTGGGCTCCTCAGGTGGAAACAGGCACGGTGCTAACGGGATGCTGAGCCTGGCCTCAACTGCCTGCCGCTCCCTGAGCGCAGGCAGCTGGAGACACCTGGCTCGCAGTTTGCCTGCCTGTCTCCCACCATGGACCATCCTGAGTGTGGCCTTTCCCTGTAAGCCGATCGCTGTCCAAAGCCTGGCTGAGCTGCTTTGAGAATGGGGGGAAGGTGTGCCTCAGACCCCAGACGCCCCCAGGAGTAGGGGCACTTGGCAAGAGTGCATGCAGCCCCTGACTGTCAGGCTTTGCGTGGCCCTCAGGCCTGGGCCATCAGCAGCCTCTGAGGGTTGGGTTAGTGGCCGCTTCGGGGACCACCTGGGCATGAGGGGGCCCCAGGCTAGCCCTGGTGTTTGCTGCTGCTCCTTGTCCATTTCATTACCAGGAGCCGGAAGTCGCAGAACCCAAGGGTGTGCCCCAAGGGAGGCCCAGAAAAGGCCACAGGTGAAGGCAGGCCTCCTGCGGGCCACCGCACCCAGGAGCCGCAGGACAAGGGCACGGCTGGAGCAAAGCTGCACACCACAAAGACAGGCTGCCCTGCGTCCCCTGTTCAGCGATAGGCCTGGGGGCTTGTCTGTTGGGACTGGAGACCCTGTCCCCATGGCAGCAGGTGGAGTGCCCAGGGCCTGAGGATGCCAGCTTGACCCCTGGGGCTCAGGGCTCCTTAAGGACTCTGGGACCTACTGAGAAGCATGACGAAATCATGGAGGACTTTGCCGTTCATCCTGCCTCAAGAAGGAGTTGGTCATCCTGTTTGCCAGCCTGAGGTGGTCTCTGTGCTCTCTGGGCCCCTCTCTGGCCTCTCTCCTTCCCTTCGTGACAGGAGTGGGTGCTCCTCGGGGACCAGGCCGCTGGTAGAAGCAAGGGGACAAGTGAGCAGGGCAGGCCACCTCTACCAACTGGCTTTGGGCACACCTCCGATGGGGACACCTGTCCCATCTCACCAGTCAGGAGTCTTCCTGCATGGAATGGGTGCAGCTGGGGTCCTTGAGAAGGGAGGTGACAGCGTGTGAAGGGGGGCCCACAGGGCCAGGGGTGAGGGAAGAACGGGAATGCGGAGTCCTCTTCTACCGAGCCTCTCACACCTTCTGGGCCTTCAGAGTGCAGGTCCTGCAAGGGCTGGACAGGCAGGACTGTGCCTCCCCCCGCTCCCCCCACGCTGACAGGAGAGCTTCCTGGGGTTGCTGGGGGCTTGGGCAGTGTCTCAGCAGCCCCCGCAGGGAGCCCCACCAGTGGTGTGCAGGCTTGGCCGCAGCCGCCCACAGGGATGGGAGTGGGGTCCTGCTTAGAGGCACTGTTCACAGCCACCAGAGTGCCAGGGGGCCTCCCGGCCTGCTGCAGAGGTCACCCTCCCCTGGCCCTCCCATTCAGTGAGGGGCAGGCAGAGCAGACACGAGTAGTTTCTGTTTTGAGGTTTAAATCACAATGAAAGTCACCATTTTATGTTTTTAAGTGTACAGTTTAGTGGGTTTTAGTATATTCAGAATCTGTGCAACCATCACTACTGTCCAATTTCAGAACTTTAAATCGTCCCGGTCAGCAATCACACCCCATCCCCACCCCCGGCCCTGGCCCCCACCAATGGGCTTTCCCCCTCATGGCCTTGCAGACCCTGGGCCTCACTGGAACAGTCACACGGTATTTGGCCTGTGGGGCTGGCCTCTCCGGCACTGTTGCCAGGATTTATCCGTGTTCTAGCACCTAGCAGCACTTCACTTTTTCTGGCCAAATATGACTCCATTGTATGGACGCACCGCATTCCGTTTTTCCAGCCATCCGCGGGAGGACATCTGGGTGGTTTCTGTTTGGGGCTGTTAGGAATAACGCCGCTCTGCATCCTCATGCCCAAGTTTCTGTGGGAACGTATGTTTTCAGTTCTCTTAGCTGTATACCTAGGGCAGATCGCTGGTCCTGTGGCAGCTCTGTGCTTACCTTTTGGGAATGGCCGCACTGTCTTCCACTCCAGTTGCACCTTTACAACCCCCAGCAACGTGCAGGTTTCTCCACACCTTTGTCAACACTTGTTATCGTCTGTCTTTGACTCTGGCCATCCTAGTGGGTGTGAAGTGACATCTCGTATGGTCTTGATTTGCATGTCCCTAACGGCATGTTGAGCACCTTTTCATGTGCTTATTGGCCGTTGTACATCTTCATGGGAGAGAGATCTCAAATCCTTTGCCCTCTTTTAAACTTTTGCCTTCGTACTGAACTGTTAGTTCTTTATATGCTCTGGATATCAGACCATTTCAGTTACATAATTTGCAAATATGTTCTGCTTTGTGTTTTTTTTTCATATTCTTGGTTGTGTCCTTTTTGACACCTGAAAGTTTCATAATGTGATGGAGTCCAGTGTATCTCTTTTCATTCGTTCCTTGTGCTTTGCTGTCATACTTAGAAACCATTGCCTGTTCCAAGGTCATAAAGATTTCCTTCCAAGAGTTTTATAGTTTCAGCTCTTGCGTTTATATCTTTGACCCATTTTGAGTTAATCTTTGTATATCCTATTTGGGGTGCCTTGCAATTCCAAGTTTTAGGACCAGCTTGTCCATTTCTGCAAAAACAGTTGAAGTTTTGCTGGGGATCACACTGATCGATTTGGGGAGCACTGCTGTCTTAACTGTTGTGAGTCAAAATCACCAAATTCAGGTCTCTTCTCTTCTTTTATTTATATCTTTAGTTTGTTCCAACAATAATTTGAAGTTTCCAGTGTGCAAGTCTTGTACACTCTGTTTACATTATTCCTAAACATTTTATTCTTTTTGATGCTATTGTAACTGGAATTGTTTTATTATAAATTTCATTGTTGGGTTCATTGCTAGTGTGTAAAAGTACAACTGATTTTTGCATCTTGTATCCTGCAACTTCTCTGTACTCATTTATTAGCTCTAATGTGTGTGTGTGTGTGTGTGTGTGTGTGTGTGTGTGTGTGTGTGTGTGAGATCTTTAGGGTTTTTCTATATATAAGAGCATGTCATATGCAAATAGAACTTTTCTTTAATTTCTTACTTTCCAGTCTGGATTCCTTTTGTTTCTTTTCCTTGCCTTATTACCATGACTGGAACTTCGAGTACAGTGTTGAACAGAAGTGAAGAGAACAGGCATCCTTGTCTTGTTCCTGATCTTAGGGGGGAAGTTTCCATCTTTCACCACTGAGTATGATCCTGGCTGTGGGGTTTTCAGGTGCCCCTTTTTAGGTTGAAGGAAGTTCCTTCTGTTCCTAGTTTTTCTGTCCTTCTGTGATGAAAGGTATTGGGTTTGTCACAAGCTGCTTCTGCTCCTATTGAAATGATCTTTTTTTTCTTGCTTTTCTGGTATAAATCCCACTTGGTCCCAGTGTTTGATCCTTTTACTGTGTGGCTCAATTGGATCTGCTAGTGTTTTTCTCTGAGGGCCTTTACGTCTGCATTCATAAGGTGTATTGGTCTGCAGTTGTCTTGGGACGCCTCTGACCAGCTTCGCTACCAGGCTAATACTGGCCTCCGAATAGTCAGCGAGCGTCATCCCCTCTGTTTCTGGCAAAGAGCGAGGAGCCAGGTGTCGGTCCCCGTTTGAGCCTTTGGTGGAACCCCCAGTGAGGCCTCACCGTCTCACTGCTGACCCTCGTTGTCGGGAGTGCTTATGGATTGAGCTACAGATGAAGAGATTGAGTTACTGGGTCAATCTCTTGACTTGTTAAAAGGCTGTGGAGATTTTCTGTTTCTTCCTCAGTCAGATGGTAGTTTGTGTGTTTCTAGGAATGTGTCCATTTCATCTGGATTATCTGGTGTGTCCATATACAGCTGCTTCTGGCACTTTCCTTATTTCTGTAAAGTTGGTGCTAATGTCCCACTTTCCTTCCGATTTTAGTAATTTGTGTCTTCTTTTTCTGGGTCAGCCTGGTTCTGAGTGTTTTCTAGGAGCTCTCTCCCAACCCCCAAGATGCCCCAGCAGTGACCCTGGCTCTGAGTGGGGGTGCGAAGGCAGAGTCCCCTGCAAGATTCCCGGAGGCTCAGGGCTCAACCTCCACCTGCCTTAAAGAGCTTTCTGCTCTGCCCAAGCAGACAGGCCCCCAGAGGTGCAAATCCCACGCTATCAGAAATGGATTAGGGCCCCACTAAACCCTCAGCTGAGGGCCTGACCTCAGGGGAAGAGTTGAAGGCCAGCAAAGGCTGTGTATTACCCGAGGTGGGCTGTGCAGGGGGAGGTGGGGAGGTTAGCCTGGCATGGATGGCTGGGGGTGGCATGGGGCCTGAGTCTTAAGCAGGAGTTTTGGCTACAGCCTCAAGGAAGAAAACCCTCAGTAGTGTGGATGCCTTGGGCCCTGTGCCCTGGCTAATGGCCGCACCAAGACACCAGCCCAAATCGGAGACACAATGAAGAGGTGGCATGTCTCTGGCTTGCCAAGAGCCCAGGGCTTCTGGGAGGGCATCAGGCTTGGGAGTGGGGTGCAGGGGTCAGGGTGAGCTAGGCCAGGAGGGTCAGGTGGAGGGACAGGGCACAGAAGCAACTGGAAGGGGCTATAGTGGGGACCTGCCAGCCAGGGTCATTGTGGGAGACCCAGAAGACAGCGGGGGTGGTGGGGGCAAGGCTGCAGGGTGGTGCGGCCGCCTTCCCCCAGCCCCACCTCATGCCCAGGGCTCGACCCTGCTCCTTCCTCCTGCTGCAGAAGGGCAAGCAGGACCCATAGTGCTCTCACGTCTTGGCTCCTTCCCACGGAGCCTTAAAAATAGGGCTGAGATGATGTCCACCGCCACAGACCACAGCCTGCCCAGAGCCAAGAATAAGCCTTGAACCACTCAATAATTCAAGGCAGACCCAAATAGATGTTCCTATTAACCTGGCAGCCTCTGCTCCCCTTCCCCAGGTCCCCACCCTGCCCAGCGGCTGGGAGTGAGAGGCTCTCAAGACGTGGGTTGGTCTGGCCAAGGTTGGTCACACCCAGGCACCTCAGGACTCCCCACCTTGGGGACCCCAGCCTCTCTGCTCTCCATTTTCTGGCCGCAGGCATTGTCCAGTTTGCGCCTGGGTCTGAGCCAGGCTCCTCAGACCCTTTGACCACACCTCACCCCTTTGTCCTAAATCTCTGGGATCCTGACCCTCCAGGGCCCTTGGGCCAGCCTGGGCACCAGGGAAGCCAATCCCGGATTCAGGCCCCAGTCACTCGTGCACACCCACCCCTCAGGGGCTGTGTTCCCATCCCCTGGAAGGGGCTTCACCTGAGGCTCCGTGGCCTGCTGGGGACAGCCCAAGGGCCTTGCACTGGCTGGAGGCGGGGGTCCTCGCCCCATGGCCCACCTGCCCCAGGTTTGACCCCTGCAGCAGGCCCTGCTGTCCTGCTCCGGCCAGGCCTGACGTGGAGTTCTACCAAGTTATTAATTACAGGCACAAGCTTGCGGCAGCGCTGACATCCAGATGAATGGCAAGCTAGGTAATTAGGCGCCGTGTCGTGGGAATGATGGAGCATGGCCCACTATCCCCAGCTCACCTCCCTGGGAAGCAACAGCAACTTCCCCAATTTTCTACCACCAAGGGTAGCTGTGGGGGCCACGTGAGGAGTGCAGGCCAGAAGGCCCAGGGCCTGGCTGCTGCTTGTGGACAGGGCTGGACCCACCAGGGAGCAGACTGAGAAAGGAGGCAGGGGAGGTGAGAGGTGGGCTAATGGAGGAAGATGCACTCCAAGACAGGCCAACAGACCTAAAGCAACTCAGAGAGGGCCGCTGAGGGAAGGCCATGGTGGGGCTAGGAGGGAGGGCCAGACCCAGGACATTGAGGGGACCTGCCCTGGAAGAGGAGGCAGCTCCCTGGGGGGAGCTGGAAGTAGGGGTCAGGCTGGAGTGTTTCTGCTTTTTAGTAACTTGAATTTCACTTGTGTTTTTAAGTCAGTCATGAAAGTACATCGTTTCAACAGTGGAATAGTTACATAGATTTGTCACAAAGAACCAGCAGCCCGTTCCCCATCCCTCTCCTTTCCTGGTTGCCCTTTCTGTTTGTTCCTTTTTTTTCAGATTTAGAAATTATCCATTGACTTTCTGCTGTTTTTTTTTCTCTCATATATGGCCCGTCCCCCACACTCCCACCTGCCCACCCACACTCCCAACTCTCCCCCTCACATACTCTCACATTTTTTCCTTCCACCCATTTCCTCACTTTGGTTGAATCAGATTCAACGTTTGCATTATTTCTTTGCATATACTGCCCACAGCTGCTAATGTACTGTAATTATATCTCCTTTCTTATACAACCTCTTGTTTTTCCTGGACTTAATGATTGCTTCATGTTTTGGGTTTGATTTATTTTCTATGTACCTATTACTTATTTATCCCCAAGGCCTGCAATGGAAATACAGACCTCTTTGAAGACACCAGGCCATCTATGGATTTTTCCTTTGGGAGCCTGTGGTAGTGTAGTATCTGTGTAGTTCTCCGGCCACACGGAACAGATTGGTCTGCATGACGAGCTGAAGGCACATAAGTCACAGTGGAACCTCCTGTTCTGTCATCACCTGCTCTGGGGGAAGTCAGGTCACGAGCCTCTGCCAGGTCATAAGCTGCTCTCAAGTCCATATGGCAGGGCACTGAGCCCACGTGCCCTCCCCATGGGATGGAGACATCTTGGAAGTGCACCTTCCAGGACTGGTCAGGCCTTCAGATGCGTGCAGCCCTGGCTGTCATCTTGGGCATGGCCTCACAAGAGACCCTGAGCCAGAACCAGCTAGCAAGTCTGCTCCCAAGTTCCCATCATTCAGAAACTAGGTGAGTTAAACATCTTTGTTTTGGGATAGTTTGTTGTATAGCAGAGGATAACTAGTACAGAGCCATTCCTCCTGCGCCCCCATGCGGCTGCCTTGTACACCTGCTGCCCGTCCAAGTCTCCGTCCTCATCTCCCCCTGCACCGAGTCTGCTCTCTCGTGGACCCCATGCAGGGGTCTCTTTGGGCTGCTCCTTTGTTTTAATGGTTTGCATCATCCAGAGGCTCCCGAAGAACATGTGTGCCCATAGTGCACGTCCCAGAAACCAGTGCCTCTCTTGGTATTCTGGTAAGGTGACCTGGGAAAGAGGCTGATTTTTTAAATTACCCAGGAGAGTTCTTGTTTCCAAGACAGAAGGACACCATGATGTCTTTCAGGGTCTGTCAACAGCTCCATATAACTGTACCATCACATTCCAAGACGTGTGAGCCCACCACTCCCTCCTCTGGGCCTGCTGGGGTGTGCAGTCAAGGCTGCCCTGTCCGTGGGCTGAAGCCAATGTCTGCGGGTCAGCTGGGGCTGCCAGCGATGCTGGGGAAGCGTCTGCCCAGTTGTCCTCCCCTCCTCCCGAGGGCAGACGCCGGCCACTCTCAAGGTCACGGCTGTCCCAGCCCCGCCCACTGTCGGCTTTGCCTTTCTGTGCCAGGCTGCCTTCCTTGGGCACTCCTCTGTTGCTGTTGCGAGCAGACGCATGCAGGCTTGATCTGGGGTAAGAGCCAGTAGGTGTTTGAGCTGAGAACTCTCCACATTTCATGTCATGTGACAGAAACCAACTTAAACCACCTTAGGCAAAAACGGGCATGTTAGTTCACCCAAGGGGCAGAGCGGCTGCACCCCACGCCTGCTCTCTCCCTCTGTCGATGCCATTTCCCCCTCTGGGGCTGGGTGGTCGGCAGCAGCCCCAGGCTTACTTTCTGCCCTGTAGTGGTCCCGGTGAAGTGCACCCCTCTATCCCAAAGGCTCCTGCAGAAGCCCCCCTCACTTCTGGCTGGTCTGGCTCAGCCTGATCCCTGGCTGGTCGGGGGGAGACCATGTGCCCAGCCTGAGCCACAGAACAAAACCAGCCCTTAGAGAGGGGGCTTCTTCAGTGGCTAGAACACTGCCACCAGCAGGAGGCACACATGGCTGGGCGAGCTGAAGGGAAGGGACCTCAGGGCAGTGCAGTGGCTCCAGGATCTCCCAAGGCCCCAGGAAAGCGCCATCTTCCCAGCAGTGCCCCATCTTGTCTCTGAGTGATTCTCTTCCAATGCCAGCAGGGAATGGCATGATTAAGGCTCCATCTTTAACTGCCAGTCTTGTTTCTGGGGCAGACGCTGACGGCTTAGGGGACCCAGTTGGCATATAATGAGGTCTTCATGACAAATTACTTGGGTATTAATTAACTATCTAGGGAAATGTCAAGCAGGATCTGTCATGCTGGCGCGAGGGATAGCCAGTTGACCTGGAGCAGTTAATCCGATCCAGGCGGTCACCTGCCCCAGCCTCCAGCTGGGCTGGAAATGAGGGCAGGGGCCTGGGGTGCCATCTCCCCAGGACACGTGTATCTGCACTCAAACCTAGGACGCTCACTCATGGCCCTCGCCTTTCAGCCCGCCTCTGTCCCTCATTCACTCCTTCCGCAACTACCTGCTGCGTTGGCCTGAGCTAGTCACCGCTGGTCAGGGGGTGGGAGAGTGCTGGGAAGGGACATATGTGCAGACAGTGCCTCGGTGGTCTCTGCGACATTCAGGCTGGGTAGGAGCATCCTCAGGCCAGGAAGAAGGGAAAGGTTAGCTCCACACGGCGGGGACGGGGCAGGAGGTGCAGGAGGCCAGGTCGGTGGTGAGGGGCTGTGGGCGGTCAGCCAGGGCACCTGGCACAGCACCGCATGGGACACGCATGGGGCCCACTGCTCATTGCAGAGCACTTTGGCGATGACCTGGCAGACCGGAGCAGAGCCTGGCTCTGCCACCCCAAGTTGTGAAGACTTAGAGACGGTTTCTTAACATCTTTCTGAGCCTCTGGCTTCTTACCTGTTACCTGTAAAATGGGGCTGATCATCCCAGGAGGGCGGTGAGAGTGAATGGTGACCTGTGCAGGCGCACCTCGCTCAGCACCTGTCCCGAGGTGGGTGCTCGTTGGATTTGGTTTCCCTCGCCACCGTTACAGGAGAAACCTCGTCCCTGACTCCCTGGCGGGGCGATCTGATGGAGCCTGTGCCTTGGAGATGCACAGGGATGAAGGCTGTGGCCAGGGACAAGACGGGCAACCTGGAGGAGGTGGTGCGGGCTGGCCAGGGGACACACTGGCCAACAGGAGGCTGAGGGGCAGGGCCCAGGGACTCTGGCCACCTGACATGGTCACACTGGATCGTTTGGACTTTGTTTACAGGAAAGCATTCTCGTGGCTTCATGAAGTGTCCCTCCTGGTGAGGACGGAGACCGTGCTCTGACCCACGCTATTCCCATGCCTCTGCTCACACCATCCCCCAAATAGGCCCAGTCCTCTGGTGGAGCTGCCCCCTACCCTGTGGTAGCCCCCCCATGTCTACTCAGTGGGTGATTGGCAGCTGTCACTTCCCAGCCCCCCACATGGAGCCTCAGGCGTATTCACGATGCTGACATATGGCACCTCCGTGGGGGGGATTGGAGGGAGCTGCCAATTGTGAGTGCAGCGTGTCCCCATTCGAGCCCCGTTGAAGCAAAACAAATGCAGGATGTGAGGGGAGCAGAGGCGGCCGGGGGCGTGTGCGTGCGCGTGCATGTGTGTGTGTGCACGCTGGCATCGCACTGTGGGGGCGCTGGGAGGAGAGGGTAAAGCAAAGGGTAAGGGGGGCTGCAGGGCTCGGGGGTGAGTTTTGGTTTTCGTGGTTTCTGGAATCTCGGCTAATGGGGTTCTTAGAGGTTAAGCTGTCCACCCTGCACCCCGGGCAGGGCAGCTCACCCCATCACCAGGACCCCTTTGCCCCCCAACCCCCCCCCCCACAGGATGCTGTGCCAGAGGCCATGATCAAAAGGCCCCAGCCCCGTGTGCACATTGTTGCGATGTTCAAATTCTTGCCAGGATCAGGAAGCTATACCTAATAAACCGGAGTCCTAGGGCTCCAGACTTGGCCATTTCTTCTGCTTTTGTTGGGGACAGACATGAGGGCACAGCAGCCCCCCAACACTTCTCCTCCTGCCCTCCCAGCTCCCCTCTTCACCCCTCATTCCTTCCCTGAAACTCGCCCTGGGTGCCTCTAAGCTCAGCTGCGTGCCCACAGGCTACAGAGCGCAGCTGCTGGGCAGGGAGTGCAGAGCTAGAGCCAAAGGCCGGGCTCTCTGCCCCAGCCTACCCCTCCTCCCAGACCCAGGGCTGGAGTCTGCTGCCATGGAAACAAGGCTGTTGGCCACCAGCATCTGGAAATGGTCCAGGGGCCCAGGAACTGTGGTCACCGCTTCCCAAGAAGCCCAGCCCCAGGGCCCCTATCCTGTGCTGCCACCTGCCCCCACCGGTAGGAAGCAGAAATCATGGGAGCTGGAGAACAGGGCTGCCTGGAGCAGGGCCCAGGTGCGAGGCAGGCTGAGCGAAGAGCCCGCTGCCCAAGCCCCCGCGGAGGGCCCAGCCCTTATGGACGGGCTGGAAGCTCTGGACTTCCTTCCACAAGCCTCCACACACACTTCAGACAGCGGCAGGCCCTGTGAGTGGTCTGCCCGTATGGGCAACTGACACCTTTTTGGGGTGGGGTATGGATGGGGGCTTGGGAGCAGCACCCCTACACTTTGGGCCACCCCCCCCCCCCAGGGATCCAGGAGCTGCAGAATTCTGCCCTCAAGGGTGCAGCCCATCCACTGCCTCCCTCCCAGGCAGCTGGAGCCCTAGGGGGGTGGGGGGCAGCTCCAATGCCAGCCCCACCGACACCCTGGTCTCCAGCCCAGCCAAGTGTTTGGAGCCTCCGCACGGGGCTGGCAGGGCTCACGTCCGGCAGGCGCTGGGCCGCCAGGCTTCAGGCACCGCTGTGCACGGAGGCATCTGCTGCTGCCGGTCTCGGGGCAGATGGGCCGCCAGTGAGCTAAGTGTGTGCGGGGGAAGGGGTGCCATAGGAACCCCTTCCCGCCAGGAGCGTGGGGGCGGGAATGGCAGGCGCCTGCCAGTGAGGGAGCAGGGACGCCTAGGAGGGAGGGGGCTGGATGGATGGGCTCCCACTTCAGGGGGAGGCCTGTGGCACCAGTGTGTTGGCTTAACCTGTGACGAACACCAGGCTCTGGAGGCACTGATCAGGGCAGGGAGCCCCCCGCCCACTCCCATGCAGCCTTGCGCAAGTCCCGTTACTCGGGCCTCGGGGCCTGAAGGAGTGAGTTTAGATCATCTTCGGGGCAGCTTCTAGCTCCCGCATGCCGAGCTGCTGAGCAGGAGAGGGGCGTCTTCAGCGAACAGATGGCTACCTGCCAGGGCGTGAGGTGGAGGGGATGCCAGTCCCATCCAGGCATGTGGGCAGCACCTCTGCCCTGCGCTCAGAGGCGAGGCTCCCAGAGAGGTCAGGGTGGTGCTGCATGTCAGGCAAGGCCACCCTGCTGAGCCCGACTCAGCCGGGCTCTCACAGCCAGGCCTGGCCAGTGGGAACCGTGCAGTGAGAGTCATGGGGGCTAGGTTGCTAGGCAGCATCCCGGCTAAGGTAGGAGGCCTGCTCCGGCCTGGCTGCTCCAGAGCCCAGCCGACTGGACCCCGGACCTCCTGGGGCACTGGGGCCCGTGGAAGGACAGGGAGTGGGAAAGTTGGCAAGGAAACCTCTCAAGGCCACCACCAACCTGGGGAACTCACTCGGAGGTCCTAGGAGGGCCAGGGGCTGGGAGAAGGCTCTCTGGGCAACCCCGCACCCTGTTCTGGGAAGCTCTAGGGCTTCTCCTTCATAAAGATGGTGAGCAGCCCCAGGGGCCTGGCTCAGCCCCATCTTGTCACGCTGGACGCTCCCTGAGGACTTAGCGTGGTGACCTTCAGTGATCAGCACAGTGGCTGGGGGGCCCACTACCCCATTACACAGACAGGACACTGAGGCTTAGCAAGACTGAGTGGCTGGCGGAAGCCCGGGAGCCGCTTAGCTGCTGAGCTGGGGCTGGAGCGTGAGCCTGCTGGCTGCAAGGCCCTGGTGGTCAGCTCCATCCCTTGGGTTCCTGGTCCCACAAGCCCCGCATGGGGGGTGATGGCTGAGCCTTAGCCCTGCACAGCTCCAGAAGCCCAGGGAGGGTGCCAGGCAGGCCCTGGGTCCTCTCTCCCCTCCCTCCCATCCCTGGGAGGCCCCGTCCCACCCCTGCAGCCGCCTCCACCAGCCCGGCAGTGACTCAGCTCAGCTGTTACTCAGCCTCTTGGCTTGCTGGTGGCTGCCTTTTCTTTTTCTTTTCCAAAGTGCAGCACTGACACTGTGCTGCGGCAGGGCGAGTGCCTTTGCCCGGGAGTGCCCGTGATGGTGGCCCTGGCTTCATGCAGCCCAGGTGGCCCGATGACCAGACCAGGCTTTGAGCTCAGGCTCTGCTCCTGGGCAGACTCTGTCACCTCCAGGGCGGTCCCAGTCCTTAGTTCCGCCTAAGGCACGGTACCCAGGGCACTTGTCCAGTCACCCTGTGCAGCTGCCTCACAAGCCAAGGACCTTGTGTCCTTGATGTTGTAGGCTGGGCATCAAGAGGCCAGAAACCCTCCTAGGAAGGATGCTCTGGAGGGTGCCCACAGCCCCACTTTTCAGCAAAGGAATAGGAAGCAGAATTTATCCTGGAGAAGACTAGGGGCAGGGGCACTGCCCATCACCCAGTCTGGGAGGCCGAGTTCCAGGGGGGAAGGACTTTCCCTCAATGAAGGATACTTCCCTGACACTTGGGACTGTCAATGCAATTCGCTGTTTTGTTAGGTGGTGAGTTCCCCATCCCGAGGAGGATTCAAGCTGGAGGTGGACTCGATTGAATCCAGTGTGAAGGAGTTGGTGGGAAGAGTGTTAAAAGCTGGAGCTGGACTTTGGGTTCAAGTCTCAGGTTTGTCTGTGGGAACACTGGCAACCCATTAAGCCTCATGGGGCCTCAGTCTCCTTGTCTGTAAAGTGGGGTTACTGTCTCCTTTGCAGGCAAGCACTGAAGGTCTGATGAGACAATGTAGGAGAAAGGCTTTTATATTCTGGGTCTGATCCGTGCATCTCCTGGCCTCCCTGTCCCTGAGAGCACGTGCTGCCAAGAACGGGAAGGAGCCCTTCAGAAGAAGCAGCCTAAGCTCCGACCAGCAGGACTAGGGAGGGGAACAGGAAGGGCTTTGGGCGATGGGGAGTCGGGGGGCAAGGGGACTGTGGGGCCTGCCCTCACCCTGCGCTCAGGAAGTCTAAGAGGCTGGCCTGCGCGGGCAGTGCCTCCTGCTTCCTGCACTCAGAGCCCAGGGCTTCCTTGGGGCTCTTGAGAAGACGGGGTGCTCCTGGCACCTGGAATTGGTACACCCTGGTCTTGGGGAAAAGATGGTGAAGAGACCAGAAGTAACAGGAAGCCCTTCAGTGGCCACAAGCTGGGATCTAAGTAACTAGTATCAGACAGTCCCACACCCACAGATGCCAGGCTGGGGGCAGCCGGCCTCTCCTGCCCACCTGCCACCCCCGCCTTTCCTCTTTCCCCACTCCCTCCCTTGCTCCCCTGCTCTGTGCCCACCTCTCATGCACCTGAGAGTAGACCAGATGGTGGTTCCCATCACCAAAATGTGTCCACAAAGAACCTCAGAACATGACCTTATTTGCAGTAAGGGCCTTTGTAGATGTAACCAAATTAAGGGAGATCATCCTAGATTAGGGTGGGCCCTAAATCCGATATGAAGTGTCAGAAAAGAAAGGTGGAGGGACATTTGGGACTTGGACTCAGAGCCAGCCACCTGAAGTTGGAGGCAGGCTGCAGTGGTGCGCCCACCATCCAAGGAATGCTGGGGACGGCGGGCAGCCACCAGGGGCTGGAGAAAGGCCTGTGACCCATTGTGCCTCAGAGCTCAGCTGCTGCTGGGAACTTGGGCCGGAAAAGCCCACGGTGGGCTGAGGGAATTCTGGGTGGCTGCTGCCTCACCGGTAGGAGTGGGCTTCCTGCCTTACACAGTCCCACCTTCTTAAGGCAGAAGTCAGACCTTGTGTTCTCTGAGCCCAGGTGGTCTGGGCTCCTCCAGCCAGAAGCACCCGAGCAGACTGACTCAGAAGTGAGCAACACTGGAAAGCAAATGCCCCGGATCTCTTTTTCTAGCAACGTGGTGGCAGAGGGCGCTGAATTCCAGGGCAGCGGGGAGGGCTGCGGGGTCTATGCTCAGCGTGGAGCATGTGGTTGGGGTGTTGCACCTCCATGTCCCTCCAGAAGGCTGGGCCTCCTAATATCCTGCAGTGACATCCTGTTCCAATAAGCTGACGAGAGTGAGTTTTGTTGCTTCCAAGTGGTACGTGGGGTTAGGAGACCTCACTTCGTCCACGGGGCAGGTAGTTGTGCCCTAGAGAAAAGCTGCCAGGCGGCCTTTCCCTGCTAACCCAGCTGGATGAGAGCTGACCTCCGCCCAGGGCCCTGTGGGAGCGGAGCTCGCCAAGGGGCCCATGTGTGATTAGGTGTGGGGGTGCTCACAGCCTGGGCTGCAGGCACCTGTGCTCAGGACAAGCCGGCCCTTCCCTGGAACCCAAGACCCCACACTCCCCCCCTCCCCCTCCTCCCCTCCCACCCGGCCCCCCTTGGGGCCCATGTCCGTCCTCTCCCTCTGCTCTCCTTCTCTCCCTACACCCTTCTTAGAAATGAAGTCATCTAGAAAAATAATCAAAAAATAGAACAGAAAAAAAAGCTAAGAAAATGGGATTTTTTTCCCTTCAAACATTTGGTAAGACACCTCCCACACGGATGAGTGTCCACAGGGCCTGTTTCCGTCCATGGGAAACTCAGGCCTGTACCTCTTGATTGGTGTGAGCCAGGCAGGCCTGCCCACCCCCCGGCATGGGGGTCCGCCCTGGCCTACCCCGCAGCCCGGCAAAGGTCAGCCCCTAGAAGCCTTGGAGCCAGTCGATGCCCTCAGCAGGAGGCCCCCGAGCGCCAGGGACAGGGGCAGGGCCAGCCAGGGAGAGTTAGGGGCAGGGGGACGCTAGCGTCCAAGTGAGCTCTCTGCCTTGTTGCTTCCCTCCTCCTGCCGGCCCACGCCCTGCTGCAGAGTTCTCGTTTGTTTATTTATAATTTATACTCATCCTGCTTCCAAGAAAGCTCTAAAGCACTTGCTGAAAAGCTGCTTCCGCCAGCTCCACTCTGCGCCCATGAGCCTGGGGCCCAAAGTCCATGGACACTTCCCCATGGCTCACAAGTGCTGACAGCTCAGCCTGGCCCCCAGGGCCCACCAGATATGGCCTCCAAATGCACCCTTTCATGCCAGCCCTGAAGTGCACTCTGGCTTCCAGATAGACCCTCCCTTCCAGGGCAGCTTGTTCTGCATGACCCCAACGCCCAGGTGCCTTCTCCCCATCCGGGGAGCAGACCCTTCCTCCAGGGCGCTTTCTCCAGCCCAGCCAGGAGGGGCCTGGAGACCTCTGCACCTCTCCCATGACCTTGGCTGTCATTCTGTGACAGTCACCCAGCACAGCTGGCTCCCTCCTGCCCCCAGCCAGGCTATCTGGTTCTTGAAGGGGGTTAACGACACGTCATGATGGTGTGGTGACCATGCTGGTGAAGGGGGCACCCCTCTGCCTCTGGAATGGTGCTCCGGAGGGTTGGGAGGAGGTTGGGGAGAAGGGGTCACTGATGACTTCATCTGAAGCCCTACGTGGAGGCTGAAGATGTTCTGTGTCTTCAGGGCCCAGGTGACGCAGTGTGACCCCACTGATGGGGGAAGGTCCAGGCAGGGCAGGCAGCACAGTGTGGACCCACATGACCACACCGCCCTTGGTGGCATCCTTCCTGACTCTGGGCCCAGCTGGGGCCTCAAAACTTCTTGATTCCGGCAGGATGGTTGCCTCTGATCCGGGTGCCCTGACTCCTCAGCCTTCCTTTTACCTCTCATGGCACGTGTGGGCACTGCCTGGTGTCCCCGTTCAGGGCTGGGCCAGCCGGGGCCAGGTACCCAGGGAACTGGCTTACTCAGGACAACTTGAAAATGGCACTCATTTCCTAACCCCCAGCTCCTCTTGAAAAGGGGCTGATGAGCAGAAGCAAAGCCCACAGAGCCCAGACCCTCCACCCCTTGGAACTCCACTTTTTCCATCTGTGGAAGGAAGCAGCCTTTAGGTTTTTCCCGTGGCCAGAAGTCTGTGATTCTGACTTCTGCAGAGCAGGCTGGCTGCCTCTGCCAGCCAGGAGGGCACACTGTGGGCAAGGGGTGGGGACCACCCTCCTGTCCCTCCCATTTGCAGGTTCCAGATCCCCTGGTCTGGCATCATCAGTCGGGGCCCAAGCCCCACCCTCTGCCCCTCAGCCTGAGCAGACCCGACCTGGCAGAGAGAGCTCTGGCATGGCAGGGCCCTCGGGGGCCACCCTCAGTGGCCAGGGTGATGCCAGGTGGGCCCCGCTCTGCCACTCGGCAAGCTCACAGTGGAGCACTGCCTCTCCCTGGTCCTGGCTTCCTCACCACTGAGTTCCACAGGACCACAGATGCCTTAGCTGTGGGGGTTGAGGCAGACCAGATGTCCATTCCAGGCCACAGTGTCCTGTGCCAGAAGGACAGTGCAGCATGGCCCCTCGCTGACACAGCCCTGGAACCCTTGGCTTCGGAGCTGAGAGGGAGGCAGGCGCGGGAGGGAGGGGGGAGAGGAGCCAGGTGGCTCCATCTCCTGAAGGAAATATCTCTGAGCCACAGATTAGCCCAGGGGCAGCTGGCTGTTGGGGTGGCCTGTGTCCTGCTCCCCACGAGGTTGCCAGCACATGGCTGCCCTAGCTTGCCCAAGCCACACACACCCTGCAAAGAGCTCCTCTCTCAGGGCCCACGCCCACAGAGAAGCCAGTTATCTGGATGTTTAGATGCAATTCCAGGCATTCTGTTCAGACCCAGCCTGAGAAGCAGCATCACGCCCGAGGAAGAACACAGACTTCTTAGCCAAGAGCTGGACTGAAGACCTGGGTCTGCTGTGATCTAGGTCATGGGGCTGCCCTTTCGGAGCCCGCTTCATGTGTAAAAGCGTCATCATCAACGTGTGAGGACCGGTACCTGGAACCACATCACATACAGTGAGCAGTCACTGACCCTGGTCCATGATGCACACTTCACACTAGAAGCGGCCCCCCAGGTACCACTGGGGGGACTTCCAGCAACACCCCCGCACCCCCTCAAGCTGATCCCACCTTCCTGCCGTCTGCCTGCCGGCCTCCGCAAACGCCCTCAGCATGCCAGAGAAAAGAGCCCTTCCTCCAAGTCCTCCCCCCGCCCCCCACCCCCGGCAGAGCCTTGAGGCCTTTTCCATCCTGTACAGCACCTAGTGGACGGATGGGCACACGGAGGGGCTGCCTGCACCAACCAGTGACATGCGCAGTCCAGAAGATTCTGAACTGAGGGTGGCTGTGTGCGGCGTAGGACCCCCTGGGCATCTCGGTCAACCCACAGGAACGAGTTTTGG
>JAVSCE010017145.1:0-24515 GCA_032199065.1 Smutsia gigantea | reverse complement strand
ACCCACATGCCAGAAAAATGCCATGCTCTAACTCCATGGGACAGAAGCTCCTGTGCTCAGGACCCTTCTAGACCTTGCTCTATATACCTCTTCACCTTGCTGTTCATTTGTATCCTTTACCTTTTATGATAAACTAGTAAATGTTAAGTAAAGTGTTTGCCTTTGTTGTATTATTATAGCAAATTATCGAACCGGAGGAAGAGGTTGTGTAAATTCCCAACTTATAGCTAGTTGGTAAAAAGTACAGGTGACAACCTAGGACTTGAGACCAGCATCTGTCTTGTAGGACTGACCCCTTAACCTGTGGGGTCTAAACTAACTGCAAGTAGTGTCAGAATTGAATTAAATTGTAGGACACCCAGCTACTGTCCAGAGAGTTATAGAATTGATTGTTGTTATGAGGAAAAACCCCATGCATTTGGGGTCAGAAATATTGTGTCTAAAGAAACAAAACAGTCTTCTTTTAGTCTCTCTGTTTTCTCAACACCTGGCCAAGGACATAGACGTATGTGTGCAGCAATGCAAGGTAACTAAAATTCCAGCTTTCCAAATGAGAGGAGTGAAAAGGGAAGGCTTCAGCAATAAGACGAGGAGATAACATAGAAGAGAAGCTAACATGAGAAGTGACGCAACATAGTTATTTATAAACCCCTGGGCTCGTCCCTAGGTTGGGCACTAATAAGCATACCAAAGAATTTTTAAACTGAACTAACAGAGAGACCACAGATCTCTAGCTGGTGGTGAGATATGTGAGATAGATAAGAATAGCATTACAAAGGCCACAGCACACAGAAAAAGGACAAGAACATGCACTCTGAAGTCAACCATGTCAACTGCTGCTAAAATAAAAATATCAACACTCTCCAAAGGATTTAAGCAAGAGTCACTCTCTCATAATTCTCAAAATATCCAAAATTACTTAGCACACCAAGAACCAGTAAAGCTCAACTCTTACACGAAAAAACAATCAACAGAAGCCAAGGCCAAGATGACAAAAATGTTGAAATTATCTGACAAAGACAGAAAGTATCAGAAAAGAAATAGAATTTGTAAAAAAGGAACCCATGTAAACTTTAGAACTGAAATATACAATAACCAAAAGTATTTAGAACTTAACGGATGGGCTCAATAACAGAGGAAAGCATCAAGAATTTGAAACAAGATCAACAGAAATGATACAATATGAGACCAAAAAAAAGAGAGACTGAAAAAAATTACCAGAGCTTCAGTGTACTATGGAACAATGACTAAAGATCTAACATACATGTTATCAGAGAACAAGAAGAAAAAGAAAAACAGCATGGTGCTGAGAAAATATCTGAAGAAACAGTGGCTGTACAGATTCAAGGTCAATGAATCCCAAACACAGTAACAAAGGAAATCAATGACCAAACACATCTAATCAAATTGCTGAAAATTAGAGACAAAAGAAAAATCCTGAAAGCAAGCAGAGGAAATTGACACATTAACTGGAGGGAAATAAATTACTCAAAGAATTATGCATTTGACATTAGAAGCCAGAGAGACAAAAAGTGGTACAGTATTTTGAAACTGCCAAAAAGAAAAAACTGCAACTAAGAATTCTGTATCTAACCAAAATATCCTCCAAGAATGAAGGTAAATAAAGACATTCTCAGAAAAATAGTACTAACGGAAGTTCTTCAGAGGGGGAAATGACGTTGGAAGGAAACTCCAAACATCAGGAGTAAAGGAAGAACAAAAATGGTAAATACGTGGGTGAATATAATAAACAATTCTTCCCCTTGAGTTCTTTAAAATATGTTTGGCTGTTGAAAGCAAAAATCTTAACATTGTCTGATGGAGTTTTCAATGTATGTACATAAAATATGTAAAAGAACCATAACATAAAAGGAAAAGAGTGAATATACCTATATGGGGTAGAAGGATTTCTATATTCCAATTGAGGTGGTAAAATATGGATTCTACACAATATAGCCAGTTCATGGGGAAGGCAGTACAGCACGGAAAAGACAAGTAATGACTCTATAGCATCTTACCATGCTGATGGACAGTGACTGCAATGGGGTGGGGGGAACTTGATAATATGGGTGAATGTTGAAACCACAATGTTGCTCATGTGAAACTTTCATAAGACTGTATATCAATGATACTTTTTAATAAAAATAAATAAATAAATAATTTTTAAAAATACAGATTCTAAATAGATTATGAAAAGTATGTATGTTGTAATCCATAGAGTAACTGTTAAGAACTACAGAAGATACAGTAGGAAACACAAGAGATTAACTTAATAAATTAATATTAAGGAATATTAAAGAAGGTTCTAATAACCCAAAAGAAGACACAGAGGGGGGGGAAAAGGGTCAAAGGGGACAAAAATTAGATGAAAAAACAGAAAATAAAATGGCAGTCCGAGACCCAAAGTTATCAGTAATTACATTAATCATAAGGCTTTAAATGCACAAATTAAAAGATACTATGAAAATGGTGTTTTAAGAATGACCAAACTATATGCTGTCTACAAGAGATTCACTTCAAATATAATAGCACAAGTAGGTAAAAATAAAATAGTGGTGGGAAAAAATGTCATGCAAACATTCAATAACAGCAGGCTGGAATGCTTATAGTAGACAAAACCAACTTCAGAGCAAGGAAATTTACAAGGGATAAAGAACATTACTTAAGAATAAGAAGGTCAATTCAATAAAAAGAAGCAACAATCCTCCATATGTATCTACCTAACAACAGGGTTTCATAAAGCAAAACCAGAACTGAAAGGAGAAATAGATAAACACCAAATTATTGTTGGAGACTCCAACACTCTTCTCTCAAAACAGACCAACAAACCAGCAATAGAATATTAGCATGAATAGAGTGGAACCAGCTAACACTATCAATCAGCTGTGCCTGAGACATTAACACACTACTCCATCCAAAAGAAGATGAAACAGTCACCAAGATAGACTACACCTCCATCCTGAAACAAGCCTTAACACACAGAAAAGAAACAAACATAAAATGTGTTCTCTGACCATAAAAGAAATGAAACTCAAAATTAGAAACACAAAGATAACAGAAAAAAAAATCTCCAAACATTCGGAAATTTAACAATTGCAAATAACCCTTGGATAAAAGAGAAAAATAAGAAAATATTTTGAACTGAACAAAAACACAACATATCAAAAATTATTAGATGCATCTAAAAGCAGTGTTTATAGGGAAACTGTAGCATTAAATGTTATATAAGATCTATCTTAGATCAGTAATCTATGCCCCCACCTTAGAAAACTAGAAACAGACCAAATCTATAAAAATAAGAGCCCTTTGTCCCAAACCTACAAATCATCCATTGACAGACCACACCCCACTTTCAGTATCTAGATAGTGCTTTGCAATACACATACTGAATACATACGTGACTGAAGATGGCAATGAATGGATTAATATCTGATGTATTTATCGCAATTGGAGCCTCTCTTCCTTTAGAAGAGACTCCACCTCAAATGAATACATCAGATATAAATCCACTACTGCCACCTTCAGACAGCCTCTTATCTTCCTGAAGAAACCCTGCGGACTCCCCCATTTGCTACTCCAACTTGGCAGTTGCCATTGTGACCCTAAGAAGTAGCATCAGTAAGCAGCAAAAGAAGCTGTCCCAAGTAGCGCCAGTGCACTGGTTATATAGCTAGAGACACAGCACTAGCAAATGAACGTCTACATCTACACAAGCTGAGTGATGTCAATTCACAGATTAGGTCCCAATCTACCGGACAGGCTCAGGGCCTTTGCACATGCTGTCCAATCTCTCACCTTACATTTTACTTCCTCAGAGAGCACTTCCAAGACTACCCTATTAATAAAGAGGCCTCCATTATCCTCTCTCAGAAACTGGTTTGCTGCTTTCATAACACACAATTTGTAATTACTTGTTTATTTGTGTATTTTCTTATTTCTCCCTGTACCCCTGGACTGTAAGTACCATGAGAGCAAAAATCATCTCACTCCTGGTCACTCTTCTAATTCCAGCAACTAGCATAGCATCTAGCCCACAACAAGCACTAATAAACACCTAGCCTCCAAAGTAATAAACTTGACTTTCTTTGGGAAAGGAAGGGGACTTTTCCATATACTTAGCATGGGAAGCACTATGCTACAATGGAAAGAGTACAGCTTGAGAACCACACATAATTTGAATCTCAGCTCCACTGTTTACCTAGCTAAATGATCTCTGGCAACCTATTTTAGATATTGAAGCCCCAGTTTTTTTCAACTTAAAATGGTGACAATAATAATTCCCCTACATGATTATTTTGCCTCTCTAGTATACTATAGATACTCAATAAGCGATAGTTATTACTTTGAATGATCTTACCTTTCCCTCCACTAAGAGGTCTTAAACAAGTGAAGCTGTGGCAGGCTCTAGTTGTCATGGCCTTACAAATACTGTAATATCAGAAACGTGACATTTATAAAGATAAGCTGTATTTTCAAATCTTTTATTTAATGTATGCTTTTTCAGTAAGACTACAAAACTTCTAAACTTTCTTAAATAGAAGCTTAGAAAAAAATAAATCCATGATTCAGTACTTTTTCATACCATCAAATACCAACTACATCAAAACACATAATGTTCTTTTCCAAACTATGCTGTTCAAATTCATACACTCACAGTATTTCCCTGTGTTTTGTCCTTAAAATTTCAGTATCAGTAAAAGGACAAAGTTCTTAAGAACTTAGAAGGTCTTGGGACATCCTTTTTCCAAAAGGAAAATTTTCACAAGCCACTTTCCATCAATTAAAAGTTGGAATGTTTTTATTAAGCTTAAATAGCAAATACACAAACACATATATGAGTAAAATAATTTATGAATGAAGATATTGATAGAAATCCTTTTTTTCCTGTCCAAATGTAAATTTTTTGCCTTGTAGCAAATAAAGTCATAGTCCTTCCTGACTGGAATGATTGGTTTACCTCTAACTCCGGTGGGCGGGGGGGGGCTTAAACTAGCAGTCTTTTAAGAAGCTTTGACGGATTTTGATGATTTAACCTGCTGAGCCCACAGCACTCAAGGGAGAGTCTAGGTTACAAGTTTTTTTTTTAATTTTTTATTTTGCTATCATTAATGTACAATTACATGAACAACATAGGCTGCAAGTTTTATTTCTGTTGCAGCTGACCACTAACACGGACTCCATAGATAATGGATTTCAATAAAAACCACCCACAGGTTTACAGTGAGTAGTACCCATAAGAGTGCTTTAATTAAGTTAATACATGAAGGTCACAGTTTGGTAGAAAGTTTTATTAAATTTGGCAGTGCTTATAATAATATACAAAAAAACCTGTGTGTGCCCATCTGTACAGAAACTCTATAAATTTGCCTGTAGATATAATCCAGTTTGCTCATGGATTTATGCTGCATTTCGATTTATTTTCTAAAAGGAATTCAATTTATTAGTTCCATTTCCCCAAAATATGTACATTTCTAGCATTTCTGACAGTTTCATGACAGATGGCTCTAACCATGCTGGGCACAGAATGGGTCTACCTGGCACAAAGAGACCACCCATTAGAGTAAAGGAGATTTCTACCACCACCACGCCCACCCCCTGATTTTGGAGCATTTTGATGGTAGAAAAGATTAATGCTTTGATTTGGCTGTAGCTTCATGCATTAAATATTAATGTCTTTCTGAAATATTGGAATTATTTTTTCATCGTGAAAAGTAAAGATACATAAATTTTGTTTCTGAACCCAAACCCTGTATACAATAAAAAATCAGCCAGAGTATTTACAACAAATACATAAAAGGGCAAAGCAGACAGATTTTTTAATGAATCTGAAATTAAAGGTTTATGCTAATTTTTTTTAAATTGGGATACTGTACATTAATACACAAATCACACATGCCAGCAGGTTGGTTGATACTTTTTACATGTATCATGTAATTTCAGGTTTTTTATTGAAAAACAAAGAATAGTGGCTGAATTTATACATATTGAATTCAGGAGTAATTGTATTTTTTAAATACACAACCTGACAGGCACTATGTTAGATAATAATGAATCAGCACGGGAGCCATTTAATATACTTCTTGATTAACTCATTGCCTGTCCAGTTCGTACGCAGACATGCTCACATGTCATCATCGTCATAATTCCCATCATCCCCGCTGCTAACACTCAAGCTCCTTGATTAGTGCACAATTCCCAGACGAGCTACTGCTAATGCTGAATAATTCTCTTCAGCCTCCTGCTACTATTCTGCAGGATCTCCAATTAAATATAATGTCCCTGATGAGCCATATTAATGTGGACAAATTCCAACCAGGAATCCTATCCTATTCCATTTTACCTAAAAACATAGAGAAAATAATTCAACCAAGCCAAACATAATCAAAACATTTTAAATTGACAGAGAATATTTCTGAAAAATGTTTTTCCAAAGACAAAAGCAAAAATAGAAGAAAAAGAAATGTCTGGATGTCTTAAATGATTACTTCTCCTGATCAGTTACTTCTTCACTGAAAAGTCTAGTTTTATATTTGCATAGTTAGATACATTATACTCTTAATACAAAAAGGTTACAAAAGCTCAGTTTTATGAGAAAAGTGAGGAACAGCAAGTTTAAATCAAGTATTCCATTTAAAATCCCTTGAATTACCTAATTACCAGAAATTCAAGGTCTAAAGTCACATTAATGAAACCAATCCCTTTTTTCCCATTAAATGCAGTATTACAATCTCTATCAGAGGCTTTCCCATTGAACTTCATGTTGCTGATAACACACTGTTGAACAATGACAACTCTAAGTATTTTTTGCTAGAATAAATTAATCCTATAGATTTTCTACTGCAATCTAAATGACTAGAAATCTTTCTGACCTAAGACCAACTGGGAAAAATGGACCATCATGATGGCCGTCATCTTAAAATATTCTGTACTACTAAAAGCAATTTAAGAAAATGTTACTTAAATATATCATCTCAACTGTACCACATATACAATGAAAGGTCACCTTATTTTTTCAGTTTTCACCCAAAAAAAGTTTTACAAACCTGTCCCTAGTCATTTATTTCCTATTTGAGAATCAATGATGGCAGTAGCTGCAAGTAAGTCCATTAACAGATTTTGTGAAATAACTCTTTAAAAATTAAGAACTGTAACTCCTTTCCAAATTGAAAAAGGTTGAAAAAGATCCTGAAAAGTAAATCTTGTAAATGAGAAAAAAGTAAATGCATGCGGTCTTTACCTTTAAATTGCTTTCATCTCTATGTACATCTAGGATAAAACTGAAGATATTCCAACAAAGATAGATAAATAAATAAACCGAAAGATATATAAATATGAAAAGATATAAAAATAAAGATATTCTAACAATCCCATAAAATTTTGATGTTTTTCCCTAAGGTCT
Organism: Smutsia gigantea; assembly: GCA_032199065.1. Taxonomy (NCBI): domain Eukaryota; kingdom Metazoa; phylum Chordata; class Mammalia; order Pholidota; family Manidae; genus Smutsia; species Smutsia gigantea. The sequence continues at coordinate 17,116 of JAVSCE010017145.1, read as the reverse complement.
TTTATATCTTAGCCTACATTAATGTATTCCATCTCCATTTACCTGATCATTACCCTCCAGTTTGTTCAGCTGGAACCAACATACACTAATTACATAGACATCACCAAGTCCTATTTGTCCTCGGTACCTCCCCAGACAGCAGGGAAATATTACCAAGGGTAGGCATGCTAAGTGATGATTCCCTTCACCTTACTGTCAATCACCCCAGAGTGCTCACAGGAAACTCCACTCGATCTCATTACCAAATCCTAAGGGTTGGACTACAGTACTCACCAGGAATCATACTTTAAGCAGCAGGCTGCCTGGCCAAGATGTGAGTCACAATGACTACTTTCCTGATTTTAACTTTTGGTTTTAACACATTAAATATCTATTTCTCATTTACATCCAATGTTACTGAAGACAGACAAAGCAACAAAATATTGATCAGTTTGATTTAGGAATCCTACATATACAGGAAATAAAGTCAAAAGTTGAAGTACAGAATCATTTAATTCCATTTTTTTGATCAAAACCATAATTTTAGAGATTTGACACAAATACAACATAAAACACTATTTTGCTATTTCTTATGGAAAGGTATAATAGTCTTTCTACTTAAAAACATGAAGTTATTATAGAAGTAAATACAATTATCTAATGTGCATTTTAAGGAGTACAACAATCTAAATTTTCAAATCCTTTGCTCCCACTATTCACTAAACTAATGAATTAGTTTAGGATCCACCAAGATCTAGTTACCAAAACCATCAAACATTTCTCATTCCTTGTATTTCTTAACTTCTCTGGGATTACCTAAAATCAGATTAGTGGCATACAACTTTATAATCCCCCTCTCCTGCCTCTAAGTCAATTAATAAACCCTCTTCACAAATCAGCAAATTCTCTCATGTCAGCCCTAATTTCTAATGAACTTATTCCATAGACCTGTCTCTTCTTGCTCCAAAATTGTATGCAGTGGTCCTAATTATCTCCTCTTTATAAGATATACTATATTTTAACATCTGTTAGGATAGTCCCCTCTTCAATTTTCCTCAGAATTTTCTAGACCATTCTTGTATAGTGGCTCCTTTATCAATTCCCCACTCCCCAAAATTACACTATATTAGGATTTAACAGAAAAATGCAGACTAACTTAGAAATAACTAACATTTACAGTATTCGGCTTCCCTATAAAAAAACAAGTCCTCATAGAAGTCCTACAAATTTCATTTTAAGTTCATACCATGAAGTATTTTACCTTTTCCACTGCTTCTATGAAATTATATTTCTTTAAGCGGTATCCTCTACCTTGCTGATATATGTAGGAAAGGTATAGATTTTTTTTTAATTGACATATAACTATATTATATTGGTTTCAGGTGTACAACATAGTGATTTAATAATTATATACAATACTAAATGCTCACCACAGTAAGTGTAGTTACCATCTGTAAACATACAAAGATATTACAATATTACTGACTATATTCCCTATGCTGTACTTTCATCCATGTCTAAATTATTTTATAATTGAAAATTTCTACCTATCCCCTTCACCTATTTCACCCATCTACCCTAGCTTATGGCAACCATCAGTCTATTCTGTGTTTATGAATCTATTTCTGTTTTATTTGTTCACTTGTTCTGTTTAGATGCCATATATATAAGTAAAATAATATGCATTTGTCTTTCTCTGACTTATGTCACTTACCTGATACCCTACAGATCCATCCATTTTGTCACAAATGGCAAGATCTGATCCTTTATTATGGTTAAGTAATATTTCATTGTATATATGGACCACATCTTCTTTATGCAGTCATTTATAAATGGACTCTTAAGTTGCTTCTTGGCTATTGTAAATAATGCTGTAACAGACACAGGAGTGCATATATATTTTCAAATTAGTGGTTTTGTTTTCTTCAAGTAAATTCCTAGAAGTGGAATTACTAGGTCATATTACTAGCTATTTCTATTTTTAGTTTTTTTGAGATACTTCGAAACTACTTTCCTCTTCCCCACACCCTCTCCTACACTTTATTTTTTAATTGAAGTACAGTTGGTATACAATCTTACACTGGTTTCAAGTATATAACACAATGATTCAACAGTTACCTAGATTATTGAATCTTTACCCCCTACTAGTACAGTTCCCATCTTTCAAGATAGGAAGATGTTACAGAATCACTGGCTATATTCTCCATGTTGCAATATTATCCCCATGACCAACTTATATTATGATTGAGAAATCTTGTGCCCCTTTATCCCTCTCAACATCTCCACCCACCCACCTCAACCCCTACCCCATGGCAACCACCAGTCACTTCTCAGTGTCTACGAGTCCACTATTATTTTATTCATTTTGTTTTCTTTGTATATTCCACAAAAAAGTGAAGTCATATGGTATTTGTCTTTCTCTGTCTGGCTTATTCGACTTAGCATAATACCCTCTAGCTCCATCCATGTTGTTGCAAATGGGAGGCTTTCTCTTTTGTGGCTGAATAATATTCCATTGTATATATATACACCACATCTTCTTTACCGATTCATCTGTCGATGGATACTTTGATTGCTTCCATATTTTGGCTATTGCAAATATTGTGGCAATAAACATAGGGGTAATGGATCAAAGACCTGAATGTAAGTCATGAAACCATAAAACTCTTAGGAAAAAACATAGGCAAAAATCTCGTGGACATAAATACGAGCAACTTCATGAACATATCTCCCCAGGCAAGGGAAACAAAAGCAAAAATGAACAAGAGGGACTATATCAAACTAAAAACCTTCTGTACAGCAAAGGACACCATCAATAGAACAAAAAGACATCCTACGGCATGGGAGAATATATTCATAAATGACATATCCGATAAGGGGTTGACATCCAAATTATATAAAGAGCTGATGTACCTCAACAAACAAAAAGCAAATAAGCCAATTAAAAAATGGACAGAGGAGCTGAACAGACACTTCTCCAAAGAAGAAATTCAGATGGCCAACAGGCACATGAAAAGATGCTCCACATCGCTAATCATCAGAGAAATGCAAATTAAAACCGCAATGAGATACACCTCACACCAGTTAGGATGGCTGCCATCCAAAAGACAAGCAACAACAAATGTTGGTGAGGATGTGGAGAAAGGGGAACTCTCCTACACTGCTGGTGGGAACATAAATTAGTACAACCATTGTGGAAAGCAGTATGGAGGTTCCTCAAAAAACTCAAAATAGAAATACCATTTGACCCAGGAATTCCACTCATACGAATTTACCCTAAGAATGCAGCAGCCCAGTTTGAAAAAGACATATTGACCCCTATGTTTATTGCAGCACTATTTACAATAGCCAAGAAATGGAAGCAACCTAAGTGTCCATCAGTAGATGAATGGATCAAGAAGATGTGGTACATATACACAATGGAATATTATTCAGCCATAAGAAGAAAACAAATCCTACCATTTGCAACAACATGGATGAAGCTAGAGGGTATTATCTCAGTGAAATAAGCCAGGTGGAGAAAGACAAGTATCAAATGATTTCACTCATCTGTGGAGTACAAGAACAAAGAAAAAACTCAAGGAACAAAACAGCAGCAGACTCACAGAACCCAAGAATGGACTAACAGTTACCAAAGGGAAAGGGACTGGAGGGATAAGGGGAGAAAAGGGCTATTAGAATTGGCACACATAAGGTAGTGGGGGGGTGGAGAGGATTCGGGGAAGGCAGTATAACACAGAGAAGACAAGTAGTGATTCTATAGCATCTTACTACACTGATGGACAGTGACTGTAAGGGGGTATGTGATGGGGACTTGATAATAGGGGGAGTCTGGTAACCATAATGTTGCTCATGTAATTGTACATTAATAATAGCAAAATAAAATAAATAAATAAATAAATGTAGGGGTACATATATCTTTTTGAATCAGGGATTTTGTTTTTTTCCAGTAAATTCTGAGAAGTAGAATTACTGGGTTGTATGGTATTTCTGTTTTCAGTTTTTTGAGGGACCTCCATACTGCCTTCTACAATGGCTGTACCAACTGACATTCCCACCAACAATGTAGAAGGGTTCCCATTTCTACACATCCTTGCTAACACTTGTTATTTCTTATCTTTAGGTAGTGGCCATTCTAACTGAGGTGATATCTCATTGTGGTTTTAACTTATAATTCCCTGATGATAGTGAGGTAGAGCATCTTTTCATGTGCCTGTTGGCAATCTGTGTTTCTACTTTGTAAAAATGTCTGTTCAGGTCTTCTGCCCAAAAACTACCCACAGAGGAAATCCCAAACATAGATGGCTTCACTGGTGAATTCTACCAAACACTTAAGGAATCACTGATACCGGTTCTTCACAAACTCTTCCAAAAATAGAACATGAAAGAACACTTCCCAATCTAAGAAGCCAGGATCACTCTGATACCAAAAGATCACAAGAAGACTACAGACTAATATCTCTTATAAATAAGGATGAAAAATTCTCCACAAAACACTAGCAAACTAATGCAGCAATATATATATATATAGGACTATACACCATGACCAAAGGTAATTTATCCAGGGATGCAAGGCTAGTTTAACATCCAAAAATTAACATAATGCACCGTATCAATAGAGTATAGGACAAAAATCACATCATCATCTCAGTAGACAGAAAAAGCATGTCATGTTCATGGATAGGAGGACTTAAGAATGTTGAGATAACAATACTTCCCAAAGTGATCCACAGTTTCAACACAATCCCTATCAAAATCCCAGCACACAGTCTTCTACTAGAACTATTTTCTCTTCAAATACCATCTCTACACATCTTCCCAAAGAATAAAAAAAGCCTGGGGAATGTGACACATAAAAGACAATTCATGACATAAGTCTGAATTCCCATTTTGCTCTCTCCTGCCCTGACCATTTTACCTTTTCCACTGCTTTTATGAAGTTACTTTTTTTTTTTTTTGCACTTTCTCCTTTAAACAACCAGAGTGATTTACACTGTTTGGCCTCATGGCTAGATGCAGCTGCACTAATCTCATCAGTACATATGAACTGTGTTCCTGATTAAAGTCTGATTTTGAGACCGTTCTAGATTAGACTTTACCACTCAAAGAAAGCAGGAGAACTTCCTCAACAGAGAATAGGGTATCATACATACAACCTTAAGACAATGCAACAATAAGCCAACTAGATAACCTGCAAATCCTCCCTAGAAGAGCCTAAAATCCTAAATATAACAAACATCTTTTAAATGAATAGTGTGGCTTACAAGAAAAGACAAGCAATCCCCAGGGATTAAAACCTAAAGGAAAGCTAAAAGCCAGACAATATCCACTAGATACTGTCCAATGCAGCTCATCTTGGAGAGTGGAAGTGAGGAATCTCAGTAATTTAGAGAACTGAGTTTTAACTCTCAAAGAAAGGAACCATGTATGAGCTGGAAGATAGAAAGAAAAACTTCCTACATAAGACCAAATTGCTCAAAGATTAAATCCTCAGTGAAAAGGGGGAAAAATATCAATCTACTAAGTAGGGATAAGACAAATACTTAACATTATCTGCTACGGTTCAAAATAAAGGAAAAAGTCTCCTCTGGAAATTATAAAGCCTGGATCTGCCTATTCAACACAGGAAAGGAGGGAGGGGGCCTCACTTTTTTCCCCCAACTATCCTCATAATTCAACAACCTTCATGCCAAGAAATTAATATAAAATAGTCCCAGATCAGCGACACACTAGAGAGCCTGGTAGAAACAAACATGGCACCCATCAGGAGGACTATATCTGCAACCCAAACCATGATGGAATCCAACAACAAAGATACCAAATACAAGGTCACAAGCCAAAACCTACACACACAAGGAAACAATCCACTGAGAGGAAAAGTCAGAAAAAGACATAAGGACTTGAAATAATATAACAGTATGACAGAACCTTTAAAATAAGTAAGACATGAAAGCAGGACTCAACCTAAGAAAAAAGATAATACAAAAAACAGATTCAAAAAGGAGCGGTATACCCAACAGGTTTCTCAACAGACAGCAAAGAAGACCAACTGGCCTGGATTCCTCAAAACATCAACACTAGGAAAATCAAACAAAAAAAGGAAAGAGGGTAGGAGGGCTATTCTGGATTAAGAGACTAAAGGGGCATAATAACCAAATATAATTCATGAACCTTGATTGAACTGTAGACCAAAGAAAAATACTACAAAAGACAATGGGAGTCAGGTGGGGAAGTTGAATATGACTTGAATATTAGATTATATTATAAAATAACTGGTAATTTTCTTATTTTTGACAAGGTATTATAGATTTGTAAGAGAATGTTCTTATTCCTGGAAAATGAACATTTCAGTATTTATGGGTGAAATGTCACAATATCTATAATTTATTTTCAAATTCTTTAGCAAAAAAAAAGAAATACATGCATAATATATTTAGGTACTCACATATATAGGGATAGAGAAATAAGCAAATGTGTCAAAATATTAACTATTGGTGAATTGAGGTGAAGGGTATACAGGTATTCTTTGTATTACTCTTCTAACTTTTCATTATGTTTGAAAAAACATGTAAGAATATAAATGAATGCCCAGTAACATGAAAAAGTATCCAAAACCAATATTCATCAGGGACTTGAAATGAAAACCACATAGTGAGAGAATACATAATGGCCCCTAGAATAGCAAAAATAAAAAGGACTGATAACACCAAGTGTGGGCAAGGACATGGAGCAAACTGAACTCTCATACATTATCAGCGGGAATGTAATAATGGCACAACCACACTGGAGAACTGTTTGGCCCTTTCTTTTTTTTTTAATACAAATTTTTTCTACTAAGGTATTATTGATATACACTCTTATGAAGGTTTCACATGAAAAACAATGTGGTTACTACATTCACCCATATTATCGAGTTTCCCACCCCCATACCCCATTGCAGTCACTGTCCATCAGTGTAGTAAGATTGTTTGGCCCTTTCTTATAAAGTTAAATATGCATTTATTTATGCCAAGGGTCAGCAAAATACCACATATCCACAGGCCAAATACATTCTAAGGACTGTTACTATACAGCCTTCAAGCTAAGAATACTTTTACATTCTTAAAGGACTGGAAAGCAAAAAACAAAGAATATGCAAAGGAGACCATATGTGGCCTGCAAAGTCTAAAATATGTTATCCAGACAGGAGAGAAATATATTTACTATCCAACAAGAAAGAGGTTGCTCACCCCTCATCTACCCTATGACCCAACAATTCCACTACAAGGTCTTTATCCAAGAGGAATGCAAGTGTGTGTCTACAAAGCAACTTGTACAGGTGTAGCTCTAGGGGGAAGGAGGTTCCTCTCCTGGAACTAATTCCCCTATGAATCCAGTGAAACCCAAGTAAGACAAAGGGAAGGGAGAAACCGTATTTATTGCTCATAGCTTGCTCCAATTCACTAGCCAGGCCAGCTCCAACCAATCCCCCCATGATGCGGTGAACAGGCACACTTCCCCCTGCCCAACCCCTCCAGAAGGAGCTCCATTGGTGCATCCTTGGTGACTGGCAGAGGCCAGGCCAATTACATACCAGGAACAGAGGGGAGGACAGAATGGCCATTTTCTCTCCACCCCTTGCCGTAGGGGCGGGGAGACTCTGAAACATCCATTGGTACATTGGTATGTAAATGGACTAAGGCTAGGAGGGAGATTCTGGAAATTCTGACATTTACCCCCAATAGGAGTGTTTATAGAAATCTTGTCCATAATACCTAAAAATTGGTAGATTTGCATTTAATACACCTATGTTGTCTGTAGTTTGACAAGCCCAGCCTAAAATTCACATGAAAGAGCAGAGACAAGAATACTGAACACCACTTTGAAGAACATGATGTTGGAGAAGGCAACTAATGGAAGAAAACTCCATAATCATCTTTAAAAGCCAACTTTTTTCCATTAAACATTGTTTGCTGATTCAAGTTAGTTGACTTTCTTTGTGTGACTTATCACATAATAGTTACAGTAAGTTAGTCTTTTTCCCCTGCTCAACTGTTCAAAAATTAGTTGTTTGTAACATAAAATAGCTTTCACAATCTTGCAGTATTTTCCTATTGCAATATTTACATTTCAAGTTATGAAATTAACATATAAAGCTATGGGTAAAATTGCAATATTTCCAGAATCTCTCCCCTGGCCTTAGTTGCCATATCAATAGGTGTTTCCAATGGGTGGAGAGAAATAGTCTATCTCTATATCAATAAGTAATTACAAGGGGAGTGAAGGCATATCTGGATGGAAGAAGTTGGGTGGGGTCCCTTTCTGCACCCAGATCATGAGAGACACGGACCAGCAGAAGTGGGCAATTGCTTGTAAGCAATAAGCGGGTTTCTCCCACTTTATTTCTCCCTTTGACTGATTCCGGTTTCAAAGGTAATTTGCCTCAGGCTGGGAAAATATAACATCCCCCCATCCCTGGAATTACAAAGCATATGAGATTTTTACTCCAAGTTACATTTAAAATGCTTACTTCCTGAAAAAAAAGAAAACAACACTGAAACATTTAACAATACATCTGAATAGTATACCTTGTTCATATTACCCATATTGTAAAACTGATTAGATATGTAATCTTTGTAATCATGTGTTAAGGAAGCAAAATATGCTGTTACAATAATTCACCTTTTTTCAGCTTCCTTGAGATTTAGAGGCAGAAACCACACAGCAGGTTTGGCCCTATTGCAGAGGCTTAACTTAAACTTTGAACATTCCAACCATTATTATTATCCTGCTTTTACTTACAGTATCTTTCTAGAAATTGACTTAAAGTAGGTCATACTAAGAGGAAGTTTTCACTGACATGCACTGTTTTTATTGTAGGGCCTGACAAATCTTATTTTAAACTATGTAGTATAATCTCTGGTTTACCCACTTCAGAGCCAAAGGTGGCTAAAAATCTTTAAAATAGAAAACTACCACCTCTGCTTTAGAAAGGATATGAATGACAAGAGACTTAAAATTTACAACTCTTTAGAAACTAGTTTTTTCAAAGCTGAAAAGTGTCTAACTCAAGACCAGAACACAAAGCTAGAAATGTAAGAATGGGAAAAGTTAGACATGCTATTTGGGCCAACTTACAGAAATAGATTATTCTTTAATGCCAATATCGAAATACAAAAATGTATGAAAGATTCAAAATATAATTTTCAACTATCCATGCTAACAGTCATCTCAGTGAGAACACAACATAGGAAATTAACTACATTTTGATACGGAAAAAACAAGTGAAAGGTTACTCATAGGCTTGAAATAAAAACAGCGATGTTTTTCTCTCTCCATTTGTCCTTGAATGAAAATGCCTCCTGAGCTACTACACTGACAATAAACACAAGATGAGAAGAGTAATTTTACATTTATTACTAGCTTGACGGTGACACAAACTTTTCTAGAGAGGTTTGTTATTGGTAAATAAATGCCTTGGTTTACCAATCAAGGAAGAGATGAAAGTAACAGTTTTCTAATTATTTCATGAATATCTTGTGAGGAATATAAACTACTATTGAAATTATCACAGTTAAAACAAATTATTAGTAAAGAAGCCAGAAACCAATATTCAAAAAAAACTATATATGCAACAATGCAAACAATATATACGCAAAATAAGTTTAATTGCTTCATTCAAGTGCTTTTAAGCAAAAAGAAAATGAGTATCTTAAATGTACCTGTCAAATAAACTAGATAAGATAAAAACTTAACCTTTATTTTCCAGAAATTAGAGTAGCTTGCAGTTGTTTCTGCTTTGCTTTTTTAAAAAAGAACAAAATCATAATAAGGCAAAATGAACAACATACTTCTAGATAAAATAAGAAATCAAAAAACTGGAAAATTATTTGTATTAAATTACTGTACAATAAAGGTGACATTACCAACAGAACCCGTTATCGAAAGCAGTGTGAAAAATGAAAAACAGTAATTTATATTAAAGTGAAACTACTTATATTTCATCCCATAAAGTTCCAATAATTTATATTCTTTTCCCGCGGGATTTTTTCCCACTCATTCATAGTTCATAACTGCTAAAAAATGCCTGCTGTGCTAAAAATCCCCAATAAAATTATGTATCATTCACTGCTTTATGCTATACTTTCTTTTGTGATAATATCCAATTAGCATTAGCCTATCTTTCATTTATCAAACTTTCAGCTGAACACAAGAAGGCGTTTGGGAAGGTTAGACAATCTCACAGCGCTCCCTTAGTGATACGAAGTTATGATGTGGGGAAAATGCTCTCATAGGGCAGCGCTGCATAAACATTTCATTAATCTTTGAATCTAACGTTCTCATGCTTTGCTTAAATCTATTTGGTGACCAGCAGTCTAACAACTTTTTACTCTATTCTAGGTTTTTAACGCCTTGAAAAAAGAATAATTAAGACACACACTGAAGACATTATGATGCTCCCATTTAGCTTAATATGAGAGTAAACAGACTTTTTTAATTGTGTATATCCTTTCCAAGCCAAGAAAAAAACCTACATCTTTCACTTTCGTTCTACTTGACCCAAAGTAAGGTTCTGATTCAAATAGAGCAAAAACATACTTACAGAACTCGCATCAACATCACTATGAATGGCAACCGTCTTAATGCCCATCCTCTTGCAAGTTTTAATAACCTATTTTAAAACACATTAATGTTACCAATTAACAGTGGTTAATATTTAAAGGGATTTAATAATAAAGGTCAGAGTAAAATGAAAAATAAGACTAAAAGTCTACTCACCCTACATGCAATTTCTCCTCTATTAGCAACAAGAATTTTATCAAAAGTCTGGAGAGAGGAAAAAACACGTAATTGTTACTCCCACTTTGAGGCCAGAAAACATTAAGTTTTTCCACAATTAAAGCTGGACATGAGCCTAATAAACATTACTTCCTAGAGTAATATTAAACACTATACATACATACATTTACAAACAGCTTACTATTAAACTCATCCGGTAGGATCTGACTGACCCCTTAATTATTCTGTTAACGCACAACTGACTAGGGTAATAACTCAAAGTGGACTGAGGAGCATTTATAACATTCTCATGCTTTGCTTAAATCTATTTGGTAACCAGCAGTACTTGTATGTAATCTTGCCTAAAGGTAATCTTCAAATGATATCTCAGAATGCTAAAAAAAACTTCAGGCTAAATTGCTTAACAATTTACTTGATCTTTTATTTTCTAAATTCAGGGAAATTCCAAGTGTCATGAGTTATTTATCAAAAGGAAGTCTGATATAATTTATATGCCATCTCCATTGGGTTGGGACATTAAACAATATTTTCAGTATCTCATAAGAGATATTACTATGCTTATATCCAAAGAGTCCCAGACCAAGCAGATTATGCTATTTGAATACAATGTTAAATTTGAATAACTATCAAATTTTGGAAAAGCTGAAGCTGCAACAGAAAGAGTAGTTCAATTCTATGTGGGGCAAAAGACCTAAATTCTAAGCCCATCTTTGCCACTAATGACCTATTTGACTTTAAGTAAATCAATTGCCATAGGTCTTGACTTCCTCATACATAAGCTGATCGAATTTTAATAGGAAACTAGTAAGATTCTCTTCTTACCCTAAAATTGTACAGGCTAAACCTTTTAAAGAAACACTTTTTGCACAATTATAATTAATTCAATGTAAAACACTTTAGTACACAATTATTTCTGGGTTAGTGAACTATTACAAATGGACCTATAAAAAATGTTTTAGTTATATTCTTAAAAGTTAAAGTTATATATGATCTTTAAAGTATTCTTACATAACTGAAAGCAGTATTTAACCCAACAGGGAGTCACAGAATCTCAGAATTGGAAAAGGCCTTCAAAGTCTTGGTTTAACCTTTAGATCACACATGGCTTATTCCACCAAAATGAGACAAGCCTCTGCCTTAAAAATTGATATACTAATTTGATAGAATCCTGAGTCATTCAGAGCCTTGAGCAGATAGTCCCTTAAAATACCCTAATCTCACCTCACACCTGAGACTATAAAACCATCTGCCTATCCCCAATGGTCATGATAAATCCCTGCAAACAGTAAGCATATACTAAGTAAAAACTGTTTTTACTTTCTTAAGTTGCATTTTAAAATGTGCATTTTTACTAAGTACTACAAGACTATATCTGATAAAAACAGCACAAACTCTGCAAGTTACACTAAGCAATTACAGCAAAGATAACAAACTATGATAACATCATGTGGATTAAGTAAAATGTCCACCCTAACTTCTATCCAAGTGGCAGAATAACGGGTAAGAGCTAATCTGGAGCCAAACTGCCTCGGCTGGAATGCCAGCACTACCGTGGGTTCTTCCTGTGTGTGTTCTGTGGGCAAGTCATCCTTCCTGACCCACGTTTCCTGGTATGTACAATGACAGTAATAATAGCACCTGCCACAGAAGGCTGTGAAAGAACATGGATTAACATCCCTACAGTGGTAGAATGGTGCCTAGCAGGTAATATACACTCAACAGGTATTAGTTATAGCATAAGAATTAGTGAATAGCTAATTGTCACTCACCCCTCTGGGCCACACACCAGAGTGTTCTGTACCCAGAAGTGTGATCCTATCTAACAGGGAAAAATCTACAGCAAAATGAATAGTTCTACCTGACACATCCTCTGTTCAGGGCCTGTGCTGTTAAATTTTATGTCAACTTGACTGGGGGCTACAGGGTACCCAGATCAAACATTACTTCTGGGTGTATCTGTGAGTTTCCAGATAAGACTAACTTGTAAAACGGTGAGCTCAGTAGACTGCCCTCCGCAATGTGGGTGGGCACTTGCAATCCATTGAGGGCCTGACAATAACAGTAGAGGAAGGGAGATTCTCTCTGCCTGTATGTTGAGCTGGGACATCAGTCTTCTCCCACACTTGGCCTGGGGTTTACAGTATCAACTCTCCTGGTCCTCAGGCCTTTGGACCTGGAGGAGGGTCACATCGCTGGCTTCCCTGGGTCTCCAGCTTGCAGGTGGCAGATCAGGGGACTCCGCAGCCTCCACGAGTTTGTGAGTCAATAAATCCCCACATACATCTCCTGCTGGTTCTGTTTCCCTGAAGAACCATGACTAATACAGGACTATTATGTATTACCAACTAGTGCACACATTTAATAAAGGTAACCGTATCAATTAACCTTTCATACATAAGATTTTCTTTTAAATAAATAGCAGGTCTAGGTGGTTCAGAGCTTAAAAGGTACAAACGAGGATATACTACTGTAGAGACACCAACTCTTTTACCAAAAGGCAACCACTATTACCAGTCTCCTGTATATTCTTCCAGATAGGCTATGCATATAAAAGAATAAACATGCAAACAAATTTAAACCAACTTTAAAATACCCTCTCTTCATCAACAACTGCAGATAAACAAGTGCACTTTATAATTTCAATGTACAATAAGGCATAATCCCAACAAAAGCTGATAAGTACTATAACATAGCCATGTGCAAGAGGCATGTTAAGTGTAGAAAAGGGAGAGCGAACAGCATATGTAAAGGCAGCAACATTGAACACAGAGGGCAACAGAAATCTCCAAGTAATTTTTAATACAGCTCAAGCACAAAATATGTAAGGGGGAGTCACAGCAAACAAAGGTGGGGTAAAAAAGGCTAGATTACGAAAGGATTTATCTGCCGTTTAAGGAACTGGAACTTTACCCTTTGTCTGGAGAGCCACATATAAGGCACTCTAAAGATACTCCAAGGGAAATAACACCCCTTTAAGTCAGGAACCTGAATCCTTGAAGACACCTTTCAGGTACCATAAGAGATAAATAATTCTGCAGCAGCTGTTCAGGGACATGATGTCAGCAGGGTAAAAAACACACTGGAAATTCCCTGATTTTTTTTAAGTTACTTTCATTTAATCCATTCTCTCTCTATCCGTTTTTCTTTCCCTTCCCTATGCTTAGACCTTTACAGCTGCGGTGTAAAACCACCACCACCATTTCACGACATTCAGAGACAAGGAGAAGGGCTGAGCTGGTTTGTTCACTGGGGATTGTTGGAAGAATGCTGGCAGAACTCCAGACACCAAGGCACTCACCAAACACTTCAGAGAAGGAATACAGCACACGGGGTAAGACCGCCAGCTCAGAAGGACAGGATGAGTTTACACCCAGCTTACACCTACTATCTGTGGTTATTGAGCCTCAGTTTCTGAATATATAAAACTGAGTTGTTTGAATTCTGGGAAGATGGCGGTGTGAGCACGGCGGCGGCAATATCCCACCAAAAGCATATATATTTGTGAAAATACAACTATTCCTAAAAGAGAGACCAGAAGATACAGTACAACAGCCAGGCAACAGATGCATCTGCGAGAACTCAGCGCCTCACGAAGCAGGTAAGATACAAAGCTGCGACCTGGTGGGACCTGAGCACTCCCCAACTCCAGCTCACCAGCGGGAGGAAAAGAATCAGAGTGGGGAAGGAATGGAAGAACAGGACTGCTAAATAACCAGCCCTGGTGATCACTACCGGGAGCACAGACACACATCGCATGGTGTGTTGGAGATTAGAGAAATGGAAGGGCAGGATCTGAGATGTAGACAGCGAGCGGATCCCCACAGCCAGCTCCCCTGGGACAAAAGAAAAGCGGGCGCTTTTCAAAAAGTCTTTAAGAGGAGGACTTCCGGGAAGATGGCGGTGTGAGCAGGGCGGCAGAAATCTCCTCCCAACACTATATTTATCTACGAAAACACAGAAAATACATCTATTTCTAAAAGAGAGACGAGAATACACAGGAAAGCGCACAGCGTGCAGCTACACCCGAGAGGACTCGGCACCCCAAGAGGCGGGTAAGTTACGGAGCCGCGACCCAGCGGGACCTGAGCCCTCCCCCACCCCAGCGCACCGGCGGGAGGAGAGGATTCAGAGACGGGAGGGAGTGGAAGTACACCCCGTGAAGTGGCCAGCCCGGGTGATCTGCGCGGGGAGCGCTGACACACATTGCGCAGTGCAGCGGAGATTGGAGAGACAGAGGGGCAGGATCTGAGCGGGGAACGCGCCAGGGTGCTTGCAGCCGGCTCCCGGGAAGGAAAAAAAAAAAAGTGCGCGCTTTCTTCAGCGGTCTTAGAGACAGGAGCCCAGCGGAGGAGCCGGATCGCCCCAGCACACTCAGCCCAGCAGGCTGGGAATCCTGGGGAGTTTCAGACGCCTTAGCTGGTGACTGAGGAAGCGTAGCCATACTTAACACTTCTCACTGAGATCAACAGCCTCCTATTTGTTCCCACCCATGTCAGAGCGATAAAGGGCCCTGCGGAGCGGCACAGTCACAGCTGTGCAATAGTGGGGCAATAGCGCCACCTAGAAAATTCCCACAGAATCTACGTCCGGTGGGCAATTTTTTTGTTTCTTTTTTTGTTTTGTTTTTTGTGTTGTTTTTGTTTTTTCTTTTCTTTCTTTTTTTTCTTTTTTTCTTTCTTTCTTTCTTTTTTTTCTTTTTTATCTTTTTTTTTCTCTTTTTTTTTCTTCTCTCTTTAAGTCTTAAAGAGCCCAGCTGACATACGTGGCAACTATCAGTGACCAAATTATACAGCCATGAAAAGACAGAGGAATATGGTTCAGACCAAAATCAACCAGACAACCCCACAGAGGGAGTCTGAAGGGATGGAAATACACAGCCTCCCTGAAAAAGAATTCAGAATAAAAGTCATAACCATGCTGATGGACCTACAGAGAAATGTGCAAGAGCTGAGGAAGGAAGTGAGGGAACTGAGGAAAGACAATACAGAAATCAGACAAGCGATCGACGGGCTTAACAGCAGAATGGATGAGATGCGAGAGATTGTTAATGGAATAGAAAACAGAGAACAGGAGTACAGAGCACCTGAGGCAGAGAGAGATAAAAGGATTTCTAGGAATGAAAGAATATTAAGAGAACTGTGTGACCAATCCAAACGGAACAATATTCGCATTATAGGAGTACCAGAGGAAGAAGAGAGAGAAAAAGGGATAGAAAGTGTCTTTGAAGAAATAATTGCTGAAAACTTTCCCTCGCTGGGGAAGGAAGTAGTCTCGCAGTCCACCGAAGCTCATAGATCTCCCAACACAAGGGACCCAAGGAAGACAACACCAAGACACATAATAATTAAGATGGCAAAGATCAAAGATAAAGACAGGGTATTGAAGGCAGCTAGAGAGAGAAAAAAGATCACCTACAAAGGAAAACCCATCAGACTATCATCAGACTTCTCAACAGAAACCTTACAGGCCAGAAGAGAATGGCATGATATATTTAACGTTATGAAACAGAAGGGCCTCGAACCAAGAATATTGTATCCAGCACGATTATCATTTAAATATGATGGAGGGATTAAACAATTTCCAGATAAACGAAAGTTAAGAGAGTTTGCCTCTCATAAACCACCACTACAGGATATCTTAAATGGACTGCTCTAGAGGGAAGCACACCTAAGGCTAAAAAGATGTCACAGGAGGAAAAAAAAAAATCATAGCAAAGAAAGCAGACCATCCAAATACCAACTAAAGGCAAAGAATAAAACACCTATTATAGAAAGAATGGAGGAGGAATAAGAAGGGAGAGAAAGAAAGAAACATCAGACTGTGTTTACAATAACTTAACAAGAAAGTTAAGTTAGATTGTTAGATAGTAAAGAAGCAACCCTTGAACCCTTGGTAACTCTTTGAATCTAAAGCCAGCAATGGCAATAGGTACATACCTATCAATAATCACCCTAAATGTAAATGGACTGAATGCACCAATCAAAAGACACAGAGTAACAGAATGGATAAAAAAGCAAGACCCATCTATATGCTGCCTACCAGAAACTCACCTCAAATCCAAAAGATATACACAGACTAAAAGTGAAGGGATGGAAAAAGATATTTCATGCAAACAACAAAGAGAAAAAAGCAGGTGTTGCAGTACTTGTATCAGACAAAATAGACTTCAAAACGAAGAAAGTAGGAAGAGTTAAAGAAGGACATTACATAATGATAAAGGGGTCAGTCCAACAAGAAGATAACCATTATAAATATATATGCACCCAACACAGGAGCACCAGCATATGTGAAACAAATACTAACAGAATTAAAGGAGGAAATAGACAGCAATGCATTTATCTTAGGAGACTTCAACACA
>JAVSCE010017144.1:0-75323 GCA_032199065.1 Smutsia gigantea | reverse complement strand
AACACCGTCTGATGTTTCTTTATTTCTTTCCCTTCTTATTCTTCCTCCTCCATTCTTTATGTACTAGTTGTTTTATTCTTTGCCTTTAGTTAATGTTTGGATGGTCTGCTTTCTTTGCTATGATTTTATTTTCTCTGGTGACTTCTTTTTAGCCTTAGGAGTCCTTCCCTCTAGAGCAGTTCCTTTAAGATGTCCTGTAGAGGTGGTTTATGGGAGGCAAATTCTCTCAGCTTTTGCTTGTCTGGAAATTGTTTAATCCCTCCGTCATATTTAAATGATAATCGTGCTGGATACAATATTCTTGGTTCGAGGCCCTTCTCTTTCATTGCGTTAAATATATCATGCCATTCTCTTCTGGCCTTGTAAGGTTTCTGTTGAGAAGTCTGATGATAGTCTGATCGGTTTTCCTTTGAAGGTTATCTTTTTTCTTTCTCTAGCTGCCTTTAATACTCTGTCCTTATCTTTGATCTTTGCCATTTTAATTATTATGTGTCTTGGTGTTGCCTTCCTGGGGTCCCTTGTGTTAGGAGATCTGTGGGCTTCCATGGACTGCGAGACTATTTCCTTCCCCAGCATGGGGACGTTTTCAGCAATTATTTCTTCAAAGGCACTTTTTATCCCTTTTTCTCTCTCTTCTTCCTCTGGTACTCCTATAATGCAAATATTGCTCCGTTTGGATTGGTCACACAGTTCTCTTATAGTCTCTCCTTCCTAGCGATCCTTTTCTCTCTCTCTGCCTCAGATGCTCTGTGTTCCTGTTCTCTGATTTCTATTGCTTTAAGTCTCTTGCATCTCATCCTGTCTGCTGCTAAGCCCGTCGATGGCTTGTCTCATTTCTGCATTGTCTTTTCTGACTTCCCTCACTTCTTCCCTCAGCTCTTTCATATTTCTCTGTAGATCCATCACCATGGTTATGACTTATTCTTTTTCAGGAAGATTCTGCATTTCCATCCCTTCAGGTTCCCTCTCAGGTGTTGTCTGGGTCTGGTTGATTTTTGTCTGTACAATATTCCTCTGTCTTTTCATGTTGAAAGGAGTGGTCTCTGGTAGGTGCCATGTATGTCAGCTGGGTTCTTTAAGACCACCTCGCGGGGTGCCGAGTCTTCTCGGGTGTAGCTGCACGCTGTGCGCTTTCCTGTGTATTCTGGTCTCTCTTTTAGGAATAGTTGTATTTGCTGTATTTTCGTAGATAAATATATTGTTGGGAGGAGATTTCTGCTGCCCTGCTCACTTTGCCATCTTCCTGGAACTCCCGAAATACTTTTGAAGAAATACTAAGTTTCTTGTTACTCTTCCTGGTTATTTACAAGAACTTTACTGATCTTATTTCCTCCCAGGATAGCAGCTTCCGTGTCTGGGAGCATATCACTCAAGGCTGTCTGCTTTGCTTCAAAGGTGGGCTGAGTCATTGTTTTTCTTTTTAACTAATTGGATTTCAAGATGAAATCCTTCCTGCCTTATGTTGTTTTGGGCTTGCAGTAGTTTTGGGTTTGTCTGCTACATTGCCCAAGTTGCAACAAATCATTTGTTTAGGGCTGGAGGAAGGATGGCAGCACTTGGGTAAAGTTAGAAAAATAAATTGGGCTCCTTAGCAGGACAAAGCAAATCTCGCCATGGTTATTTTGTTGTTTTTTCCAAAGGGTCTCACCTTACTCTGTCTAAGCCCATGGTCCCTGTCTCATCAGTAACAATGAGCATAGTGCTTTGTGCATTGTAGACAATAAATGGTAGCAGTTATTATTATTTATAACTCAAAGTTTCGATTGGAAGATTTTTCTTTCCATGGATAATAGTGTTGGTGAAATAAAAAACAGGCTCAGAAAGTATAAGTAACTTGCCAAAAGTTATAGGCATTTGTTAGTAAATGGCAATCCCAATGTCAACAGGCTTTCTCAGAGTTGCTACTTTTTTCCCAGTGATCTTGATTTCACACAATCACACTGTATCCACTCATTCCCATGGTGATAGTACTGATATTGACAAAAACTGCAACCACCACATAATCTTAACTTTAGTCACCCTATAAACTTCACCACCTGTCCTTCCAACTAACTCCCTCTAGAGCCATGGTCCAATAACCCTTTGACCCCATTAGCACCAGCAATCCAATGGCCCTACTGCTGTTGTTCATCTTATTGTACTTAAGTGTTTTCTTGCATCCTAAATCAGCTTAGAATTCATAATCACAATTATACTCGTATGCTCTTGCAACTCCTTTACCTCTTTCCAGTCTATCATTATTTATGTGACAAAATTCCAACCTAAATTAAGTCCAGTTCTTTGTCATTCTGAGCCTACATTCATATAGCTGAATGTAGCTGGATAAAAACTCACAGCCATACAATTATTCTTCCTTTAATGATGTCTGAATATCATACACTAGTTCCCTAGTCCATTTTCTTTCCTACTATCTTAGATGACTTAAAATCTTTTCTTTCCTCAAATATGCCACAACTTTTCCATATCACTAAAGAACTTCCCAAACTTCTACCACTATGTCTACTGATGCATCTGACTCTGTGCAAATATTCTACTCTCCCTTCTGTTACTGTGGGTGAATGACCTGTGCTCCTATGTGAGGTTGTATCCTTTATGTGTACCCTATGTCCCACCTGACCTTGCCAACTCAAGGACATCTCCAGCAATTTTTTCCTTTGTCTTCAGCATCACCATTTTTTCCCTCTCATTTATCAGCTTGGAGACATGCTGTTATTTCTCCCATATCTTAATCCTGTTTTCCCTCCACCTACTGCCTCTTTTCTTTCCGTCCTTCACTGAAAACTCCTTAAGAGTCCTCAATACTTGTCTTCACTTTTTCTCCTCCCATTCTTCTTAGAACATATTCAAAGTAGGTTTTCACTCCCTCCAGTGAAACTGCTCTTGTGAAGGTCACCAATGACCACCATGGTTTTAAATCCAATGGGAAGTTTTCAGACCTGATTTTACTTGATTTATTAATAGCATTTTACCCAGTTATTACTCTTTGAAACCACTGGATAGTTGGCATCCAAAACCACCATACTCACTTCGTTTTCCTTCTCTAGCTACTCATTTCTTAGCCTCCTTGTTGACGCCTTTCCATCTCATCCATCTCCATAAATCAGCGTCCCAGGGCAGAGTTCTTTATTTGGCTTTCTCTTGTTTTTCTATCTTCATTGTCTAGGTGCTGGCAATCTCTAGAGATGGCTTTAAATACCATCTTAACATTAATAACTCCCAATTTATATCTTCATCCTGGTCCTCTCCTCTGAAATCCAGACCAACATAGCTATCTGTCTAACAAATCTGCTTGGATATTTAACAGTAAACACCTTAAGAACATAATGTTAAAACCTGAGCTCCCCTCCACTCCCCACCAATGTTCTTCCATCCACCCTCATCCTAGTAATGATAATTCCATGTTCAGGTTGCTAGGCCTAACAGCTTGATGTTCCTCTTGATCCCTTCTTCTCCCTTACACTCCACAACAGCAGTCCCTATTGACTCTACCTTCAAACTCTACCCAGAATTTAACCACTTCCTCCCACCCACTGGGACCATCTTTGCATTTCTTGCTTGGATTACTGGCAGCTTCCCAAATGGCCTCTGTGTTTCTGCCCACTGTCATTCTTGTTAAAACATCAAGTATGATTATGTCCTTTCTCTTTTCATTCAAAATAAAATCCTTGTTATGACCTACGAAATCCCTTGTGTCATACCATCCATGATCTCTCCTCTCTGACCTAACTTCCTATTCTTCTGCTGTACTCTCTTTCCAGCCAGTTTGCTTTGTGACTATTCTTCAAATACTCTAAGGAAGCTACTTTCTCCTCAGGTATTTGCAACTGATGTTCTCCCTGCCTGAAAACCCTCCCACAGATGTTCTCAGGGCCAACTCCTGCCCATCCTTCAGGCCTTTCTCAAAGTTACCCGCACAGGTGACTCCATCTTCCTCCTAATACTTCCTGTCTCTGTTCCCTGTTTATTAGATGCAACCAGTCCGCTAACATCTTTTTTATTGTCTGCCTTTTCTACTTGAACATAGGTCCATGGGTATAGAATGTGTTGTTGTGTGCATAGATGTGTGTTTTTGTGTGTATGTGTATTGTGATTACATTTTTCTTGCTTTTATTGCTAAATCTAGAATAGTTCCTGGTACATAGTGGGTTCTCTATAAATATTTATTAAATAAATGAATACATAGAAGAGGCAGAATTCAAACTTGGTAGGATCTTTTTCCAAAAATTAATGTACTTTCTATTAAATTTTTGTTAGTGACCACCTAAATAAATGCACTGGGCTCTTTGTTGTATACTAGAAGGCATGTTGACATGGAGTTCACAGTCTTGCTGGAGAGCAGATGAAGCCAACAATAAATAGCAGAAATTGGCCTGCACTTAACTGTCAGTGGTGTGATGCTGATTATAAGTCCCAAGGAGAAATGAAAAAGATATAAAGGAATTCATTATGGTTTCCAAAAGGTGGTGTAATTAAGCTGATTTAAGTGACGGGTGTTATTTAGCCAGATTATGGTAACAAAGCATGAGTTGGATTGGAAGGATATTGGAGACCTGTCTAATTAGAATGGATCAGAAGTGAAATTGGGGAATGAATTTTAATATGGTGGTGGTATTCCAAGAAAAATATGGAAGTGAGACTTTAATGCAATGGTAAATTGAAAGTCAGTGTGTAATCACAAACCCACAAGCTCACTGTATAATCAGGTTTCTTGATTATTCATATTTGTAAAACCAAAACACTTTGATTTTTTTAGTTACACATACGCCATAATTATCTTCTAAGAGGTGCACACACATCAAAAGCCCTTATTCTACAACCCTGCATTGAGAGTGAGCTTGGTTTGTGGCATCTTTCTCATCCTAGCACAAATTCTTTGGTATTTCCTATTTGTCAGTGCTTCCAATGCAGTGCCTTCTGTATAGCCTCTGATTTGCGTTTTTCTTTTTCCTTCCCATTACCAAAATAAGGTATTAAAGTTTACATTGTATAGAAAAGAAAGGCAAATGACAAAAACTTCTACGAGTTTTTATAAGGCAAAAGCATTAGCAGCTATGAAAATACAGTTGACTAATCAGGCATAGTTGCAAATCCCCATATAAGTTTGGACTCCTCAAAACCTTAACTACTAATAGCCTACGGTATGTAAAATGTGCCAATTAACTTCAGATGCAACAAAGAGTAGAAGAGTAGAAAAGAAATGGGAGTGCCATAGGGTCAACAGAGGAGAGAGCGTGACTGCAGGTGGCTAGCCTCCGGAAGGAGGGCACTTTGAAGGGGCAAATGTTTCCTGCCTCCTTTCTCTGTTTTCCAAGACCTGGGCTTCTGCTCCTCCATTCCCCTTGGATTCTGGCACTTCCCTCTGGTCCAGATAGTGGCTGGTTTGCTTAGCTGCCTAGAGTGTGGTGACAGTAACATCAGGATTGTGGGCTCAATCGCCTTATGGATGACTGTGTACAACATTTTATCTTTTCCATTTCTATTGACCACATCACTCAGAGATTCTGTTGCCTTATGTCAAACTACAGATACTGTACATTTATCTACAAAACTCTGTGTATATGTGGACCTGTGCAATTCAAACCCGGTTGTTCGAGGGTCAACTGTATTAATCTTTTGTTCAGTATAAGTTCAGTTCAACTATCCAAAAAATGTTCAGAGGAAAATAGATTCTATTAGATTTCCTTAAAGAGTCACCCTAGATAACCACCTACTACCTTCTTGTCTTCTATTATACTTCACAGGGTGATGGGGGAATCAGAACCCTGATGGAAGTCACCTCGCACAAAGATTGGTTGAAGGTAAGTGGAGTAATGCCATGATGCTTACCTAATTTTGGAAATGTGTGACTACAGTGAGCTTTGACATTCATGAGGCCAGTTACAGTGGAAACTAGATGCTTCAGGATGCAGCTCACATTGTTTCCCGATTTCACTCATTGTACACATTGTAATAACAAATATATGTAAATCATATATAAGGTTGATCACATATTTAAAAAATCAAAGTTGCATCATGTTTAAAGGGTTTAGAAAGAAAACAACAGTTTTAAGTTAACATTTTATCTACAGAAGTACCCAAACAAATGAACACATGCTAGAATGAGCAAAATTTTTAACTATCTTGCCAATGAATTGCATTTGATTTTAGGATAATCTATAAGTTGGATGAAATCAATGAAAACATTGAATTGCATCCTGTGGAACAAACAGTACAGAAGAGAGAGAATTCAATTAAAAATAAGATTATAATAGAAGCAACTCATACAATGCCCTTTAAAATGATATAGCTTATCAAGAAATCACTGTCCAAAATGGGAGCTTAGGATAATGATTAGAAAAGGGTCCCACAGCAGGCAGTTGGCTAACCATCTTTCTTACATGGATTCTTAGCTAAAATGCTGTTTGCCATTTGCTGAAGCTCCTGCCTTACTTCCTTTAACTTACTTTTACTTACAAAAATCACTAAAAGAAACAAAATCGGGTTGTGTTAAGCAACAATAAAGTTTATGATACAACTAATAATGATAGTAGTGAAGTTACATATGAAACATAATAAGCATTGATGTTCTAGTACCATGTTGATTTTATTTCCATATTTTTCTAACAACAATGCAAGTCTCACGCAATCTTCCCAAATTAACTATACCGATTGCTCTCCCTGTTTAATGCTTCATCCTGTCCAAATCCATTCTCTCCAGAATGATTTGTACTCTCAGTTTTTAAAATTCATCAATAGCTTCCCATTATTCTTAGAATGCATACAAACTCTTTGGAGTCTTGTTTAAGCTGACCTGAGCGTATCTCTTCAGCTTCATCTTTTATGCCCAACACTTATCTCCTCCACTCACACACACGTTCTAGTTCCTTTCAAAAAGAACTTCCTTCAGTTCCTTAAACTTGTCATACTCTCCTCCTAAGTTTTCAAGGGAAGCAGAGGCATGACTTCTCGGGCAAGTCCTTATAAGACAACGCTATCTATGCTACGTATGTGCAATGATAGCAATCTATTCTTCCCCCTTAGTGCACTTGCCGTATCATTGAATAATAATTACTTATTTAATTAATTTATTTTCTCCCCCTAGACCTGGAGTTTTTAATTTTTGGTATCATGAACCTATTCAGTATTCTGGTGAGGTCTTCAGTTTCCATCTCAGAACAATGTTTTTAAATGCATAAAATAAAATTACTTAAGATGACAAAAGAAACCAGTTATATGGAAATACAATTTCAAAGTATTAAAAACTAAATTGATTATATTGTAATATACTCACTTCTTTATTAATGCATTCAGTAATAAAACCTAATGACATGTCAAGAAGCAAACAACTTAAAAATCGTTACAAGCAAAAGTATTTTCAGACATCTGCAACACTGAAATATGATAGGCAATTATCTGCAATGTTTAATAGTAACAAAGTCACAAACAGTGCTAATATCTGTGTCCTTTGTGTCCTATATTCATAATGAAATTTAATGCTAAATTTCAGATACAGGTGAGGAAAAATAATGATGTCATTTTTCCCCCTACAAGTTTACAGCTCCTCTTCTCCTATTCGAGGGAGCGGCAACACCACACACACAGGCACCCTACCTGTCTTGTCATCACTGAATCCCCATGTTTTACTGTAAAATCATATAACCATAACTATGCCTACAATGCCTTCTGTTCTAGGTTTTGGAGACAGAGCTCCAAACAATAAGACAAAAGCCCTGTGTCTTGAGCTTTTGTTGTAGTGGGAGGGGAATGATGCGCTTCATCACAGGCACCCACATTGTGAAGTTGAATGTTTTTTTTTTTCTGCTTTGACCTCTTCTAAGATCAGGAAGTGCCTACAAATACCTGCTGTAACAGTCTTCCTTTGGGTGTTCATGTTCTGTATTAACTGGCTGAAAATAAAGAGGTTGTCCAAAAAGTTGAGAGAGATTATATTATTACCCTTAAAAATATACATTTTCATAACTGCTTGCTACATTTAGGGCTCCTTGATATACAGAATTATAATTCCTACATCTCTGTGTTCTTGCTCATGCAATTTTCCCTTCCTTGAGTTCCTATTGCGCCTAGCTAACTACTGACTTTTCAAGACTGAGATAGCACTTTCCGCTCATCACTCTGGTTAAGAATCCATTTTGGTTTTTTTGGCATTAAAATAACACTATTTTTGGACAGCTGACACACAGAAGTGAAATTATTTGCCTATGTATTCATGCACTCATTTTCTTCCCCTAACCTAGTTAACCCTCTGTCTCTATTTGAGCTACAAGGCCCGCAAAAGCAGGCACATTGTTCTCCCTATTGAAGCACTGCTTACAAACTCCCTTGGAAAGAAAACCTTACAGGAGGCTTTCAAGTCCAAAAACATCCATTCTTGCTTTATTAAAAATGTTTATAGGTCAATTTTTAGGAAGGTAGCAGAGTGCCACATTTCGGAGCTCTTAAAACCCTTTCAAAAGTGACCTTATATGCACCTTTGGAGCTCCTTACTGTTGAGTTCTAAGGGACTGGCTCCCTGAAGGAGAATCAACAGGGACTGTATCCACAAATGGTAATCCTAATACTTGAGCTGCACTCTCTCTCTTCCTCCATTTATCCTCACGGAAGAGGTAGAACAGGGCCTGTGTGGCATATAACTTTGAAAGTGAAGGAACTGGCATTTTTTTCAGGCATGCCCTCAAGAGACCTGCTGGGCCTCGTCACAGTCTGCTGCTTTGTCTGACCTAGAACCTCCAGGAGTAGTAGCCTCCTCTCATTCTTGTTTGGATCTCCAGAAGTTAGCACAGTGCTCAGCATATGGTAGTTGTCTATAAATGTTTCCTGAACTGAACACAATGTATTTATGAGATTTACTAACCTCCTGGCACAAGAACAACTTTTTCTGTTTATAATGCAACACTTCTCCTTCAGTATGAGAATAAAGGGAAACTTTGAGAATCTAATGTGACTTTGGCTACAATCTTAGTCTCGATAATTTAATTTCTGAATAAACATTAGGGATGATAGGCAGCATACCTTTGTATGTTGGACAAATTCTGGTAGGTAACTGGCACAGACTAGATCATGTGCTCGGGTAGGACTTAAAACATCAATTTACTGTCTGTCTCCTGCTCTAGACTGTAACCCACTTGAAGGCAGTGTCTTAATCCATTAAATATTTGTTGAACTGAATAATTTGGGTAAGGATTTTAATTAAAAATTAAAATTAAACTGATAGGTCCCAGAAAAATGGTAGGTGTAGCCATGAAGTGCCTTCTGTTTTACTGATAATTACTGGAAGAACTAAGGAAATATCTTCAGGTATGTTAAAAATATGCATTCTTAATTTTAAAAACTTACATCTTCAAAGTACAGATAATGGATGCAAAATTACATTGGAGAGATTGTACATGTATCAGAGTTATTAAGAGTTGTGTTAGTTAAAAAGGTCTTAATTTATTCTTGACAAGAAATTCTAAACAATATCTAAAAGGATTATGATATAAACCAAAATTTTAGCTGTAAGTTGTGAGGATTTCATTTTCATTGTTAGTACCAAAATTTTTTCCTCTCACAGGAACTCTCAAATAAAATTAGGCAAAATAAATTATACACTCGGCTATGGCCATTCCCCTTGCCACTTACTTTTTATATCTGATGTATTTAAAATAATTTTTAAATAACTTAAGTTCTAGCTTTTGTTGTTCGTTTACTTCTTGTACTTTATGTCCACTTTTTCATATTCCATAGCCTGGTGTTGATTTTCATTCTACAGACTAATAATAGGATGGAGTTATTACTGTTTTATTCCTGTTTTTCATATGTGAAGAGCCAACTACCATGTTACTCTTTGCCATCTGAAATATTTTCTATCATCTTTAACATATGGTATTTATAAATAATATTTTTAAGCATTTGGCTTCCTAAGGAGAAGCAATGCCTCTGCTTGTGCCTCTTTTTATTTCAGCCAATATTAAATCAGTTCCATGTGAATTAACTTTCTTACAAGACATTCCCTGAGAATCTCCTCAGCCTTCCACATCGCCTAGCAATCATATGGGACAGGCATTAAACCTTTACCTAAATTTTAATGTTTTAGAACAGTGATGACATTGTCCAAGTGTAATACATTTTGGAATTAAATCTGTAATGTTAATTTCAACAGGATATTCAAATGATAGCAAAATTCATGTTGTGATATCATCTTCAAATATCTGGGTGTTAGTTCTCCTGTACTTCCTGTGATGGCATATTTTCTACAAGCTGACCCAGGTCATTCCCTTTGAACAGTTGAAAGGATCACTGAGTGGCTAATATTATTAGGAGCAAGTTTTTTCTGCATATCCAGTGTTCCAGGTAGTTGAGAAGAGCGGGCAGGGTTAGAACTTGGCACTCCATGGCATGTTTGGTGATGGGTGAAGAAAGGCAGCCACTGAGGATTCAGGATTCAGAAATGAAATGAGGGCACTCTCCCTTAACAATGAAGATGGTAGCCTGGTGTGTATATTGAGTCTGTAATATTTTCAACCTTTAAAGAGTGAATTAGAAAAACAACTCTGATATCTTCTATAGAAAGACATTGTATATTAAATTGTTTTTTTGAGATCAAGCAACAAAATAGAGTATACCTGAACCTGTTAGCATTGGTCGTATATAAGACATCACAATTTTTTTTTCAACACTGTGGAAAATACCTTTCAGTAATTGTCTTTGGTTTTTAAATCAATAACTCATAATTCAATTTTGTTATTATTTTTTGTTGGTTCGGACCAAACTGCCTCAGATGTATCCTGTATTAAATGAGCCGACTTAGGGGAAAAAAGCAAAGCAGAACAACCATCAGGCATGATCCGCAAGAAGGCCATCTGGGCTGGAAGCTCCCTCAGCACTCCCAGGGATGGGCTAGTCAAGCTCATCGTCTAACCAGTGGGAGGGCAACACTCACAGAGGCCTCTGGATCTGCTGACACAGACTCTGTGATGATAAATAGGGTAGAATATTGTCAGTATGAAGAGGGCTTTGCAATGGGCAGTCAAAGATCTTTGGGGATGAAAAGCATGCAAACAATCAAGCCACATAAGTAAATGGAAGTACACATGGTTCCACATGCAATGATCCTAATTTTAGCTTGATTTTTCAGGCCTTAGTTCTTCTCATCATCTCTTTTGGACCTCAAAAAACCTTTTGATACATCAAAGTTTTATATTTAAAGTACCGGTAGGAACATGATAATGCTCATATATCTTACAACCCTGTCCTTGATGGACTGTCACATTTTTCAATTTACAGCAACACACCTAATCTTTTTAGTATCTTGGCTTGAGATAGAAAAGTGAAAAGTAATGGAAGAATGGTGCACAAGGGCATTAAGGTTATATTAGGGATGATTCATATTTTTTCCTTAATTCTCTGTGCTTGACAGGGTAGTTTAAAAGCTAGCAAGGGAGCTATAGAGGTAGCATACCATTTCTGCAGCATTGGAGAAGATAACTAAACTCACAGATTGCCTGCTACCAGTGTCTGAAGTTGAGGGTGGGTAACACAGGTGCCCATAGTGATTGACGGAACTAAAAAAGAGTTTCCAGACAAACCTTAGCAAAAAGATTTGTTGCAGAATGTTGGCATTGAAAACCAAAGCGTGACATACCAATGTGCGTTGGCTGCTGTAAAGGTAACAGATGTCTCTCTGACAGGTTAGCTAGAGAAAACAGTTTGTATAGCAAATGGATGTAAAAAGGGAGGCAGAATAAATAAATTTGTAGAAATTCCTACTCAGCCTGTGGTTCTTACCAATGCAGGTGGAAGGGAAGAATGGCTTATCTTCTCTCTCATTTCAGCAGACAGTTTTGCATTTTGAATAGTTAACAGCATTTCATAGCTGTGTGAGGGTCACAGAAGAAAATTCTACATTTTCCCTCTCTCTTGCAGAAGCATAAAGTCCCCTTGTGTGACTCAGACTGTGTTGACCATCCATCAATGTTGCTGTCCACTCCGTTTTAAATAGGAGTGCTTCAGAAGAAGCGGCCTATTCTTCAAATTGACATTTAGGACTGTTAAGAATACCACAATGACTTCACTGAGAAATTTTTTTTTTGCTGCTTCTTTTGGTCAGTAAAGTCACCCTGAGCAACAATGAAATTAAAGACATTCATTTAGAGAATCTGCTTATGTAAGCTTAAATTTCACTTAAGTCAGAAATATTATCCTCTGTGTTTTTCATGTAAGTAATGTCAACAGAAATAAGAGAGCAGAATTTGAGTTGTTGCAGCTGAGGTGATGATTGACTCTAATAATTTTCCAGCCGAAAGAAACCAAGACCCAAGGAGGTAGAAGTGTTCAGGGCCACAGGGCAAGTCAGGTAAGGGTCTTTCTGGTCCGGTCCTGAGCAGATCATGTCACAAGAACCAAGCATGAACAGCAGGACCCACACACTATTTTTGTAGATCCATATTTCACCACATCAAGGAATTAACATGTTTACTTTGTCTTGAATGCCTTTTACACTGTTCTGGTTTTTATCAGTTCTCTTTTTAATGCCAAAAAGTATATGTTCTTTGTTCCAAAAAATGCATATTTACCTTCCAGTTAGAATTTTACCTCCAGAGTGAGGGTAGAACCCATTAGATAATTT
Source organism: Smutsia gigantea (assembly GCA_032199065.1). Lineage (NCBI taxonomy): Eukaryota > Metazoa > Chordata > Mammalia > Pholidota > Manidae > Smutsia > Smutsia gigantea. The sequence goes on along the minus strand of JAVSCE010017144.1, from coordinate 62,719 downwards.
TACCTGCCTCTGTGGGACTAGAAATGTTTTAACTTTTACATTTGATTATAAACATTTTAGTCCTAAACTTTTAATTCCCTTTGGCTTGAGAATTCTAGCATTCATCATTTAATTTTCTTTGCATAATCTTCATGTCAATGTCTAGTCCTAATATGGATATATTTTTATCAGAAATGTTAGAACACTGAAGGGCTTTATTAGATTGTCCTTATTTCAGTACCTTATTTCTAGGTTTTAATCCAACCAGTTCAGAAGATACTGACTAAAAGTGGAAAGCCTTTCTTTTCCTCCCATTTATTAATATGGATATTTGCAGCTTCTCACTGAAGTTAACAGTGAGATTGTAGAACATCTTGATTCTATGAATTTTATAACAATCACATAGTTTTATGAGTTGATTTAGAAGATTTTGATGCCATTTAAAAAATATAGTATATTGCAATTTTTACACTGATATTTTTGTCATGCAGTCATTCAATTTCAAGTTTTTTATTGAACATTATTTTATTGTCAACAATAGCATTTAGTATTAATGTTGCTGATCAAATATGGAATAATTCCACCTGCCTTTCTTTTTTTGTTCTGGGGGGAGAATCTTTTCTTCATGATGGACAGTAAATCTACTCCAATTAATTAAGTAGAATTAGAAAATGGTAAAGACATTGTATTTTCAGTGCTAATGCTATGAAACAAACGAAGCTACTCAACCTAAGGATACTATCACAATTCATTTTTTATAATATAAATGGTATTTAAGCAACATTTTAGATATTAATCTTGTGTGATATCAATACTTGCTGGTTCTCCCAGTCTTTAGCAGGTTTCCTGTTCATGAACTTGTAAAGCCCCTCAATGAACAGAACTGTTTACCTCTTACAGTGTCTTATGTTATTGATAAGCTGTTTTTTCCCCTTGTCTTGGATTTCTCTACACTCTCTGACTACAGGGACAATGTTTTCTATTGTCTGACTGGAGGAACAATATTTTCTATTTTCTGTATACTTCAGGGAGTCTAATACACCCTTCCACAAACAATAGGGCATCATGTACTTTTAATCAACTGGGGAAAAATAATCACCGTTGCTCATTTATTATGTCTGCTCAAATTCATATTATAAAGCCTTATAGAATCATTTGTTAAGTATTTTGACTATAAGCTTATGGAGTCAAATGCCTTTAGACTCCTTTATACAAAGAAAAATAGATTTTGAACAGTGGGAGTTGAACTGAGGTCAGCATTCAATTAGTTGTCTTTGGCTGGACCTACCACATTAGGGTCTCCCTATTGTTTTCATCAGAATGACAGGAATGGAAATCACTGTAATGTTTAAAATGTGCACTAAGGAAAATAATGCTTTTTGGCTCTGTTTTCTGAGGAGAAGAAGGAAGTCAGAAAACAATACCTCCATCTTCATGGGGTTGAGTGATGGCTCTCTGATAGCTTTCTGTTTACTTCCTCACTGAAGGAGATTTCTCTCTTTGAGTGAGGGAGTCCATTTCTCTCTTCTGAAAGTCCAAGATGTGCCTTAACAGCATGTTTACAGTCTAATTCACAGTGGAATTCCTCGTGGTTCAATTAAAACCACTGTTTTGTAGATTAAAGATTCTAACAGAGCTTCTCCTGCAGAAGAATGCAACATTACTTTTAAGCTTACCTCACAAAAAAGCAAAAGAACCTCATTTAATAAAAGACCTTGCCTTTCAGCAAGATTTTTTCCCCTAGTGAATTAGATGAGAAAGGCTAAAGTATGCACTATAGCTTATTTATCGTTTAATCTTCAGAATCTACTAGGAACGTGATATTGAGACAGGGACCGTGGGTTTAGAAAGAGTAGGGTGAGGCCCTCCAGGAAAAAGCAAAGCAGTTTAATCACAGTCAGAACAATGTAACAATATGCAAAGAAACCCCTAAAAAGACTCAGTGTTAAACATTAAGCAAAGTCACAATCACATTAATTCTCTAAGGTAAAAATACCAAACTAGGAATATAGGCATTCTTCGGTGAAATTAGTTAAAACTAAAAGCCAGGAGTAACTTGGTCTGGAATGTTTGAATATCCCCCAGATAAGAAAATACCTCAGCATAGCCCATGTCTTCATTATGTCAATTAAATCACGCTATTGTAAGATTTATTTTAGTCTGCTAAAAGGCCCGGCTTATTTTTTTACTTTACCCAGGTGCTGCTTTTCTTCCTCCAGCCCTAATCAAATAATTTGCAACCTGGGCAGTTAATTTAGCAAGCAAACCCAGTCATAAACAACATAGTAAAAACAGAAAGAATTCCATCTTAAAGATAAGATTGCATTTTAAAACCCAAGAAGTTAAAAAGTAAGTTTCTTAACATACGCTTTAGCAAACAGACAATAACTCAGCCCACCTTGGGAGCAGGACAGGCAGTCTTAATATGTTCCTAGACCCAGAAGCTGCTATCCAGGGAAGGAATCAAAGAAGTAAATTTCTTGTGTTAAACTAACTTTGCAGAATAACCTGGAGGACTGATAAGAAACTTAGTGTCTCTTCAAATATAAACATTTGGAACCATCTGGCAGGTCTGCATCCCTAGACCTTTGTTTCTCAACCGCCTATAAATCTCCTAGACAACGCACCATCCCAGGCTCTCTTGTCCTCTCCTGGTGCAAGCCAGGAGCTCTTTCCTCTAAGTTTCTCTCTAAATAAAAGCCTATCACTTGCTCTCCTACTTTGAGTGTTTGCGAAGTTCATTCTTCTACTCCGTGAACAAGAACCCCGGCATCAATATAACAGTAACTTTTGGTTGAATGAATGAATAAATTATCTTCCAGTCTCGGATTCTGTTTAGTATCTTTCACCTAAAATATTTACATAAGGAGAAATTAAAGCATTATAAAGATAAATGTTTCACAAATCAATAATATACTGAGAAGTAAAATTACAGTGCTCAAATGCTTAGATTTTGAAACTTGTTATAATGAATGAACGAACCTAAAAAGAAACAATTCCTTACCTTTCTTCTGTCATGACTTGAGATAATCCACTGTAATAAAAGAATCAACTCAATAAGTGATCTTAAAGATCGTAACAAGGGCATTGAAATTTTTTTCAATCTCTTTTTTATTAAGGTGTCATTGATATACAATCTTATGAAGGTTTCTCATGAGCAACATTGTGGTTATTACATTCACCCATATTATCAAGTCCTTCCCACACACCCCATTGCAGTCACTGTCCATCAGCGTAGTAAGATGCTATAGAGTCACTACTTGTCTTCTCTGAGCTGTACTGAAGTGCATTGATATTTTACAAAACATTGCCATAAATTGCTGGTTAATAGTGAATAGTTCATTCCAGGCATGAATACTTTCATCCCAGTCAATTGATACCATTGACAAGAGGGCTCCGCTATTTCATTTTGTTTTAATTATTTGGTTTTAGTACTAGCTTACAAAGTAGGTAAACACAAATTTATCGAGATATAAATATATTCCTATTAAAAAAATAAGAATGATTATAATGCATGTTCAACCATAAAATAATATACAAAGATAAGACCTTAATAATTAAAGCTGGAAATAAGATTAACTCCTAGAGGTCTAATCAATGACACAGAATTTTTTTAGCACTTTCTCAAGAGATTGAGGACCTCAGGACTGCACTGAACATTTAGATGCTTAATCAAGCAAATCATCCCAAACTATCTGGCCACCCCATAATTAATCCAGAACATCTCTGAACTTCTCACTTAGTTCAAGAACTAAGTTCCAGAATATTTTTGGCCAAGATATCCTCTGTCTTACATTCTCAAGGTTGCCTCTGTTTCTCCTTCTTCTTTGGCCCTTAAGGTCCACTGCTCCTAACACTTCCAGAATCACGCTGGCAAATCTACTACATAGTTCTGATTTTGTAGTTAATGATCATTTCAATAAGCTTAAAACTTTTTACTATTGAATGGCCAGGAAAGATCTTGTTTCCTTTTATTCCCTTCAATTTTTTTCTTATAGTTTTCTTCTTTTATTCAATTTTGGTAAGACTTCCTATGTCTTTTTTAATGTACTCTCCTTCTTTGAAATGACATTTATAAAGAAGGTTAACATGCAAGTTGTTACTTTAATTTTATAAAACATATAATCTCTACCTGATAAAAATATTTCGAATGCCTCAGAAACTGCTTTTGCTATACACACAGGCAGAATGGAGTAATATTTTAAGATTTCCTGCAACTAGAAAGGTATGGAAAGTTTGACTGATTTACATTGTGTTCTGACTTCCTAAGGTAGTTTTCCTAATGCTATTCCATTTTACTCATACCATGAAACAAAGCTTGTTTTCTTTTTAAATAAAAATTCAGTCTAGGAAAAAAAAAGTAGGTAACAGCAGTTAAGTGAGGTTAGCTATCAAATGTTAAATATGAAACAACTTTTTGTCATCATGTAACCTTAAAGATAGGTGCATAACATGATTTATATTGTAAGTTTCCTATGAGAAGGACTGTGATTTGAAAAAATACTATAAGTGCAAGATACGCCAACACATGCCTGGTTCATGATTTAGAAATGTCTGATGGTGAGGATCAGTAAAACTTCCCAGGAAACAATTTATGTCCCTTTGGTACTTTATAGCAATAAATTAAATCAGTACTAATTAGTGGTCTATTTGTTGATCACTTTTTCATTCTGTCCTTTTTTTAATGTCTTGCTTACTCCCCATTTGATATTAGAAACAACATTTATTGCCTTTCAGAATAATGTAATTGATCAAATAGCTATAATTAATATATGCAGACTTAGTATGTATATGCATAATGCTTTCAATATGTATCAATAAATTTCACCTCATTTATTCCTCTCCCCAAATGAGTAAATTTTGAATCTTTAAATGAGGAAACTGAAGTTCAGAGGGCCTAGTTGATTATCTGAGCTCCAATATCTTGCAGTATGCAATAGCAAGAACACAGCTTTTGGAGGCAGACTGCCTAGGTTTGAATTCTGGCACATGGGTATGTTGGAGTATTAGTCAGTCTATATAAGCCATTTAAGCAGTAGCTAGAACATTAAGCATGGGCTCAATACATGTTAGATTTTATTATCATTTCTTCTCTGTTTACCAAAGCATAGTATCCAGAACTATCTAGGTACCTAAGATTGCAAATTCCTGGGACCCAACCCATTTCCACTGAATCAGAATCTGTATTTGAGAAATCAGTTACAGTAATTTGAATCAGCAATGCTGACCTTTTTTAAAAATAACTTTTTTCCTTGCAAAGGAGGTTATGTTTTAACAGCCCCCCTTTTTTATTAATAACATAGGTCTGATTTATGCCAGCAAAATGAGTATGTTTAGACCTTTGATTGCAAGAAATACTTGTAAAATTTAAACTTAGCATACCTTACCAATGGAAAATTGAAAATTTATTGTGGTACAGGAGAGAATATAATTGTACAAAAAAGCATAAGGAATTTAAAGCATCCTAATAGCTCTCATTCATGCAGCACATACCGAGGGTCTCTACATGTCCAGCACTGTGCTAAGTACCAGGGTTTCAACGATGAGTAAGATGAGCAAGAGTCCTACATTCATGCCATTTAAGCAGCGAATACTCACATTCAAGAATTAATATTGAACTAAATATTTTATTAGCAAATGTGGAGCTCAAATAGCTATTTACCTAGTCTGTATGTAAATTATAGAAAGGTTGAAATAACTATAAGAAATGCTCTAAGAAGTTTTCCTAATTTATCCTGATTACTATACTACCAAATTATATTGCAATTAATTTGCTAAATCAATATAGAGATAAATTTCTGGGATAATTTAATACTACTAATAATGACAACTATAAGCTACATAGTGTTTATGATGACTCAGGCAATTATTCTAATCACTTTTCAAATATGGACCCAATCTTCCAAAATATCTGTATGGGGAATGTAATATTATTGACTCCTTTTGACATGTGAGGCTGAGGTACAGAGAGATAAGCAACCCAAGGTCGCACAGGTATAGAGTAAAATCAGGGTGTAATTCCAGGTAGGTTTGTATTCAAGACAGCTATGCTCTAATAATTAATAATTATGCTACCTCTAAATCAAGATTTATGTGATGAATCTATATCAATGCATATCACATAGTTGATTAATGTGAAGGTAGATGCTGGTGCATTTTCTCAAATTAATTTTGTCTCTTGATCTTATACCTTATAGTTTCAATCATGTAATTGACTGGTAAGATTTTTACTCTTTTACACACACATACACATACACAATCAGAAGCTGTTCTTTCTCTTCTTATTTCAAAACCTGGCATATTTTGACAATCACAATTGAGAAAATACTTTAATCCTATGCCTGAATAAAAAGTATCCAATATAACTTGAAATGTCAACTGTCAGGGAAAAACATATGGATAAAGGAAGCTTTGCAACGTTTCTGCTGAGCAGCTGTTCTCGCTGGTTGACTCCTTCCTTAGGATGACCATTATTGAGTCTTTATACTTCTGCACTGGCATTATGCTTCCTCTGAAAGGAATTCAGAATTATCTGAATGAATGGAAAGAGATCTATCTGTGTGCAATTGGATAAATCCCAGTGTAACAGCTGTGTGGGGCCAAAACTGAAAGTGACTTTGAAAGACTGTGTGACTTTGTGTTCCCTTAATTTTGGATTTAAACTTTCCCAAGAGTTTGAGAACTGCATGCATTAAATTGTTTGTAATAGATGAGTTCAAAGTACCTATTAATCCACTGCAGTGGTAAAGTTGTGCATATAGTTTCTTTTCTTCATTGAGAAACATTTGAAAAAATATTTGGAAATATTTGGGGGAAAAAAGAGACACAATAAAAGACATTTCTCCCTGAATTATTTTACTCTTGATATTACTCCAGGGTAGCACAGCATTACAAAGGTTAAAAGTATAAAATTTAGTGTCAGAGGCTCAATTTTAAGCTAATTTCTGTGTAAAGCAGACATAACCTTTATTTAACAATTACTGTAGGCCAGGTCTTGAGTTGAGTACTGATACAAATTCACGTTTATTATTTTACTCAATCCTCAGCCCTACCTGAGGTTCAGAAAGTCAAATAAGCAATCACTAAGTGCTGACACCAGAACCCAACTCCAAGCCAGGTCTGTTTGAACCCAAAGCCCGTGACCTTTGCATAGCATCCCAGCTTTGGTTTTCCTACCTGTGGACAGTCTTGCTGGGCTTGTGTATCAGAGGAGTGGAGAGTTGTTGGTGTGATCTGAGAAGGACACAAAAATCTACCTACAAGATCAACTAATTCACACCCAGCCCTCTCTCCTTTCCATTGAGTTCGAGATAAGGTCTCAAACTTGAGACATCATAGACCTGAGAGAATGTCTTCAGACCTCCAGGAGTCCATGAATGCTAATATGAGAAACACCACTTTAAAAGCATCATCTTATAACCTTTGCTTTATAGTTTGATGCCAGTGATGGAGAATAAAAGTTCACATGTTGGTAGAAAGACTGAAATCATGTACCACTTGGTATAAAGGGATATTCAATAAGCCTTTACTTTGTTTTTATTACTGAAATGAAAGCACACATTTAAAAAGTTTCAAACACTTGAGAGTTACTCAGTATGAAAACTTTAGGATATGGAATTTTGTTTCTAAGAAACTGTTAACATCAAACACATATTTTGGCAGGTTGCATACTGACTCAGAATCATTCATTAAAAAGTTATACTGATGAATTTGTGAGATTAGTTAGTAAGTACGTAGAAATATTCTAAGGGAATGAGGCACAGGACCGGTAAGTCTCGTTGTGGGAAAGAAGTCTAAACTGTGCAGGTAAGGGTTGTTGATAAGGGAGTGATTAGAAAATTCAGTGTCCCCTGATCATAACAGGTCCTAAATTCAGCAAGAGGAACAGTTTGCAAGCCTTCATCCATGCTTCAGAAAACACATTGAATTTTCCTACGAATTATCTTCTGCTTCAGATATTTTTATCTTAGAATGTATAAAAAGGCACTGTTTCCCCTAAATTTTTAAGCAAAAATTTCTTAAAAAGCTTAACTCCCTTTTGTTAATTGTAAAATAAATCTGCAAGGAAGAAATAAATGTCTTTCTTTTTGGAGGAGGGAAATTCTTCTTCTGACCATTCTTTCGAGGCCACCTGGTTACGATTTACCACTGGGTTCCCTAAAACTTTAAAAGTAAGCAGAAGTTACATTGTGTATTATTGCCATCTGGTTCCTGTGGGAATTATAAGTAATTTTTAAAATAACTGTGAATTGAATTAAACCTACCCATAAATTGAAAGAATACCAGTGGGTAAATAGAGTTTTTTTCTCTAGGAACTAGTATAGAGGCATTTTTTAATTTTCCTTGAGCAACAAAATAATTACCAATAGAAAATGAAATGTAGCCCAGAAATTATGAAACAAAAATAAAAAGAAATTAATGTGCAATTTATTTATCTAGAAACTTCACCTCATACAAATTTAGACTCCAAATTGTGGGAAAAAAACCCAATAACAGGAGAATTTATGGATGAAGAAAGGTAGCAGAACTAAAGAGCCATGCTGAGACGTCCCCGTCGGAGTCTTTGCACCCACGAGTGGGAGCGTCATGTGACGGATGTCAGGCTGTGATGCTGTCTTCCAGGAACTCCAGGAAAACGATGTAATGATAGAAAGGGACCATGGCACAGGTATCATGTCTTACTAATCTTAACACTTCCAAGGATTTCGTGGCAAATGTTAAAATTAGGAGAGGTAAATGCCAATTAAAAACTTCCTATAATTAAGTCAGTACAAATAAAGATCAGCAGTTATCAGCAATTTGAATATAGGATCAATTTTGAAACTGATCAAAAAATCAAATCCTTATTTTTGTCCTTAACTGTTTTAACTTGAGTCAACCTAATGGCTACTTGAAAGGGAAGGAAGGACACGAACTCCACAGCCCAAGCAGGTGTATTGCTGAACTGAGAGGGACCCCTCTGTCCTGGCCGCTAGAACACAGGAAAGGGGCCTCTAACAGGTCAAAAGGCTTTTTATGGCCAAGGTTTTCGTTGGGTTTTTTTGAGGGGAGAGGTCGGGAAAGGTGGGCCTGAGGCTTGCTGACGTGTCCTCTGGAGGATGCTTGTAGCCTGGGCAAGATGACACCTAGGACCCTCTGAGATGTCGGGTGGGTTTATTCAAAAGGTGGCCCTCAGCTTCGGATACTACCATTACTAATGACACGAATTAGATGATGCTGGTGTGAGCCGGATGTCGAGCTTCAGTTGTGCGTGTATGTGAAAAACAAAGGCGTGACAAAGCCACATCCTGCTATTGTTCTTTTGTCACTTTAAGCTGTTCAAATCCGCAGAAATAACATGCTTACATTTTTGGAGGGAATGCTAGTGTTTTGAGTGTATAAAGCCCTTGTAGACTAAAGTGTATAATTTCCATTATTGAATTATGGTCATACTTATTTTTCCTTTTTGGTTTATCTTGTAAAACTTTTAATACACTTTTAAAATTCACACTTCAGTTTGGGAATGAGAACAGAAAGGAAGAGACATTACTCCTAGCAAGGCTTTCAGCTTCCTACAGTGCGTTTTTAAAATTTCCGTTTATATCTACCTTATAATTTTTTTCATCTTGAAACATTTATAGTTTTTTCCTTTTTTTTGGATACAATACCTACAAGTGAAGTAAGATTCAGGTATCTGTGTGGGACTCACTTGAAGTAGAATTTGAATTGTGAGCTATATTTCTTTTACAGTAGAGAGAACCTGTGAATTTGCACGATTGCAGATCTTACTGACAGAAAAAGGTACTATGTTGTTTAGGATGTTCAATGATATTCCCACTGCAAATAGAGACTACAGGTTATCAGATGAACAGGTACGTTAAATTCTTGAAATGTTTCATGTTTCTGTTATTCAAGTCTGTAACTTTTCTTTCTTCTTCAAACAACCGTCTCCCTTGCACATCAATTAAAAACTATTCTGTAAACTTGGCTTTTTTTCCTCTTTTTTCCTGTTCTCGGTAGCTGGTAAAGTTTATGTTCCCAATAATGACATTTTAGGTAACAAAACCTAGAAGGCTTTTAAAGCATGGGGGAAACTCCACATAACACTGTTGCAGGCAGTCAGGGTAGACTAGAGTACTCATCTCTTTGAGTTATCCAGTGCTCTATAATTCCATTATCTTAACACTTTTACTCTTTTAAGCAACTCCTTGAATCATTTGATGTCCCACTGAAAGCAAACAATCCACAGCTTTTAAGTCACTACTATTGAATTGAAATGCAAACTCCATAAATGTGAGTTATTTTATACAAATGTGGATGTTATTCTTCTATAGATATCTTACTATGATCATATAAATGGAGCATGTGCTGAGATCTATGCTCTGTAACAGTGATGGGATTTTTAATAATGTCTTCTTTGATTGGTGTTTTAAATATCTTTCCTTTACTCAGTGTTTTTAAGATTTTATTTATATTTGCCTAATAAAAGCAGAAAGATATTTTTCAAAGATGTGTGCATCTTTGCAACAAAATATCTAAGGATTTGCACATAGCACAGGATGATCACCTTCCTCAAATAGGCTATCTGTAAAATGGAATCCCTGAATTTATAATGAAATAATGTGATGTAACAAACACTAGAAGGCTTTTAGAAGCACTAGTGAAAACTGTACTTCAGGAGACCACATTCTCGGGTAAGTTGAATTCTCTTTTCTAGAAATTAGAATAAAAACTAAGAGGACCTAACCTAGTTCAGTCTGGCTTAACCTCATGAATCAGTATCTGTGGTGTGACTATCTTTGACCCGCCCTTGTAATAGAGGAACTTAGGTGGAAAGTGTGAAAGCAGCATAAGAGGGTCCCACTGCTTGGCCTGTGGCGTTCCAGTTCTTGATGCCTTTTCCTTCCTGAGGCCTCTGTCTTCCTGACCTCGGGCCCTGGGAAAGACCCTTGTGTGCCCATTGTCATCACTGGCATTTCTGTTACTTTCAAGTGAAGAGTTAGAAAAAATAATGATTGTGGGATTGTTACTGTACATCCATTATTACTATGTTTAAAATGATTCAGATGAATGTTCATTACTATAATACATAGAATAGGCTCTAGAAGCTGAAATTGCCGGGCTCTCTATCATATTTCCATGAACTTGGCTTCATCCTGATGGTATTTTGAGTCATAAAAAAAAATTCTTAAAAATCATTATTTGAATACTATGTTATTTTGAGCACTGTTGAAACAGCTTTAAAGATTTCCCTGAATTGTTATGCATTAAAATAAAAGGAGACTTAATTAATCAGATGAATATAGCTTTTATTTAGGTAAAAAATGAGAATGAAAGACAAGACATATTAATACTTAATAGAATGTCTCATCTCCATGAAGAGTGAAACACTCTAATACTGTCCTTTGCCTGCCATTATCAGGTTATTTCATAAATTATTTCACATAATTAAACAGGTCTAGTTAATTGAAGTATATAACTAAGTGGGAATTTTAAAAAAACTTGTACTTTGAAGGAATATTTTCTTAAATTTATTATGTACTACTTCTCTATTTTAAAATACTTTTTTCTGAGGATAAAAGCAGTATTTGTTCATTGATGAACAGTTTTAAAATAAAGAAAATATAAAGAAAAAAGTTAAAATCATCTATAATCTCAATTCTAAAAACAAGCACCATTAATAATGTCTGGTACACGTTTTTCATATATGACGTTCTCTCAGGTGGTATGTGTGTGCATGTATGTGTGTGTGTGTGTATTTACATGTTAAGTGTTGGCACTGAAGCCTCCAAGAGAGCCCTCTGATAGTGTGGTGGTAAGTAGACAATTTTGGTATAGGTATGTCAAAAATATTATTTGAGATTAGAGATCCTTTGTAGGGGAAGGGGACAGTAATTATTGTTTCAAGGCAGTGGTGTTTGATGTTACCCCTTTCCATAACACCAAGTTTTTCAGTAAAGTCTATTCACAAATGTTTTGTGAGGGTGGTTTCACATCTGGCTCTCTGTCATGTGGGAAGGGATGGCATATTGAATGCAGGAGATGAGAAATGCATAAGATGCTGGGATTTTTTGAAAATCCTTGAAACTGTCCAAAACAGGGAAATTTGATCTATCCCTCAGGGACCAGGAAAAGTCTGATATCTGAGATGTATGTTTCTTGAACACTACTATGTGCCTGGCATTCTTCTAAACAGTTTATATCTCATAACAAATGATCACACTGAATTTCCATAATCCCTAAGAGGTTAGTAGAAGACCTTGAATTCAAATGCAGGCTATCTGCTTTATTAAATTAGTCTCTCTTTATCATCTATTACCTATCTATCCACATAGATATATATGATATATAGATCCATCTATATAATTCACATAAGTCTATTATATACTTCACAAAGAATATACTGGTTTTCTAACCAATTTTTTCTATTAATATTGAGACAAGTTTAATATATTCCTAGAATACAATTATTCATTTCTACATAGTGTGTAGATACAATGTGATTTTTAAACTGGTGCTGCATATTTAAGGGGTTCATGTTTTTTTCTGCTGTTATAAATAATGATGAATATCTTAACATAATTAAGTGAGCAGATTTTATTGTTAGACTATATAAGTCTTGGATCACTGATTCTCTCTTCAGTAGTCATATAATTTGATGCAACTTTCTTAGCCTTTCTGAGTCTGTTTCCTCGGGAAAAGTAATAATTTCATGATAGAATTGTTAGATGCTATTCATATGATGTTAACATGGTAATATGCTATAGATGCAATAAATAATTCCCATTTTCATCAAATATTTATAAACACATAGTTTATTTATATTGCATTTTTAGTATTTACCTTCATGCAAATTTCAGATTATTTTCTTAGAAAATTCTGACAAGTGGAGAAGTTCCAGGTGTAGTATTAGGTCCATATTGTCAAATTGTCTCAAGAAATTTTGTACAGTAGGAATTGCACAAATTAATACTACCATGGGCAGTAGTTAAGAGGGCTTATATTCTAAACCCTTTTAAAAGCTAGCTGTCATTATTAGCATATGTTTTCTAATTTGATGGGGTAGTATTTAATTTTAGTTGATTAATATGAGGTTGAAATAGTTCATATATTTGTTGACTGGTATATAATGTCTTCTATTGCTATGCCTATATATTAGCTTAGGATGTATTTATTTCGACTATTTTAGCCTCATAAAATTTAACATCTGATACGAAGACATCAGTTTCTTGGCAACTTCTCTTCTTTCAGCCAATACCTGTTAAATTTTTTCATTTACTTCAAACGTTAATACTAACTCCTGATGAAAGGTAAGACGTATTTGTCTTTTTGAAGAAACCAGTTCTTGAAAATAACAGTTATACTCTTCCCCTATTTCTTTAATTTGTCTTTATCTTTCCTATTTCATCTTCACACTTTTTCTTCTATACTGTATTTATTGTATATGTAGTAGATTGTATATGGAGTAGTTATTTTAATCTTACTATTTAATAAAACATTTGTCTAATTTACATCTCAGTATAACTCTTGTTCATCTTTGAGGTTTTATCATTTTTGTTTTCATTATTTTTAATAGTTTGCTATTGAAGTTTTGATTTCCTCTTTGCCACAAGTACTTTTTTCATATTTGTATTTTATAAACTTGCATAAATTTTGATTTGTGTGCTTTAGGTTTTTGTTATTACCATGTACTTATTTATCCTCTATATTAACAAAGATGGTTTCTATAATTTTTTTAGAATCTTTTATTTTCGTTGCATATGTTGACTTAATATTAGCCTATTTTCAGAAATGTCCCATGAAATATTTATCAAAAGATAATAAAAGAATATATATTTTCTTTTGTAGAGTAATTAATTTCATTTCTTAAACTTCATTATGCATATTATTTAAATCTCCTATATTTTTAATTTATTGTCTGTTAAAACCAAGAGCCAAATTTTAAAATCTTTCTGTATTTTTTTATGTTACTGATTGTATGTTAATTTGATGTATTATTCATGGATAAACAAGGCTTTTGATATTATAAATTCAATTATTATGAAATTACCTCATTAAAATTTTTTTGAGTCTAATTATTTGCTTTATATGCAATTAATGTATACCTGCTACTTTTTTGTTGTTGGTTTCCTAAGTAGTTACTCAACCCTTTTGTGTTTTTTTGGACACTGCTATTTTCCTTTTAGATTTGTCTCTCCTTTCACCCTGTGCTCCACCTCCTTCAGAGTACGTTTGTCTTCTTGAGAATGCTCCCTTTTCATGACTAAACATTACCCATGCTTCTCTTCTACCTGTCCTGCACTTTTGTCCTGAGAATCTTTGCTTATCCTCTAAATCACAGCTCTCCCATCACTGCCTCAGAAAAGACTTTCTTCCATGTCCAAGCTAGATTATGTCTCTCTCTGTGTCTCTGTGTTAGGATGTCTTTTAGTACTTTGTACTTTAAAGGTGCAATTTCAATAACAAACCTGGAGAAAAACCCATCTAAAGCATAAAGTCTATCATTAAAAAAAAATTTGAGGAGGAGAAAGAGTAGGGGGAAGTGGAGGAGAGTGGGGTCTATTTAGCCGTGAATGTGTAAGTAAAAATTCCCTCAGCTTTATTAATCATGTATATTAACTCTGCCCTAGCCTGCATTATTTATTTCCTGTATGTTTAATTTATGTCTATTATGTGTCGGTTTTTTTTTTTGCTATTTGAGCTGAAAGCTTAGTTTATTTGTATTCAGTTTTCTTGTTTTATGATAAATGTCTTCAAAGCTATGAAATTCCCTCTCAGTACAAATTTAGTTACATTCGGCACATTTTTATTTGGAAAAAATTTTAACTTATAAAAAAGTTTAAGAATAAATATAATATATGAATATAAATATAAGAATAAATATAAATATGTATGTGTGTATATATATTTATATATAGAATTTTTATATAAAATTATATATATTTATATTATATATAATACAAAAAAGACCCATAAAACTTTACACCAATTAACCTATTATTAACATTGTATACACACAAATACACAAATATACTTTCATATATTCCATGGGTAATACATAACTTTTTTCTGAAACAAAATGAATACATTACAATCCTTCACTTTTTACTACTTTAGTGTCTATTTCCTAAGAATTAGCTAACTATACAAGCTGTGTAAATCAGTATCTGGTTTGTTAAAAAAATGTTAATTGTATCTTTTAAAGGAACTTGTTTAAAAAAAGGAACTGAAACTCTAGCATGAGCTTATATAGAAATAGGGATTTGGGAATCAGTCATATCAAAATTATAGTTAGAGCAATGGCAAAAATAGCATTGGCTCCATAGATAATAATGAGAGAGAAGAGTTGAATAGTACAGACTGAATGCGGAGAATTGCTTACGTTTAGGATCAGGAATACAAGGCAGAGAGCACAAGGTATTGAAGAGGATCATGGGAATACAATGTTTCAAAAAATAGTGTCAGATATCAAAGAAGAATTTAAGAGGGTAAAGAATAAGAAGTATTTAAGAGTGTGAAATATCAAAAACACCTTGGAGATTTGGAGAGCTGCGGTTAAGTTTTGAAGAGCTTGCTGTAGAGTGGGGGGCTACCAATTTGTGTAGGACCCAACTTGCAGAAGGATTAAGGACTGAAGATGTAGGAAGAACTATGTTTCAGTGATTGTGAGGATGACACTTAACGCAGTGGCTCAGGAGAGTTCAGATTATAAAGGGTGTTGAATGTTTATGGGGAAATTTTGGTCAAGTGTATAGACTGAGGGGAGAAATTAAAGGTCAAAGAGGAAGTGTAGATAACTGAAGAGAAACGTCTTTGAGTTTGAGTGAAAACACAGGCTGATGATTGGCTTGAGTGAAGGGAAGGACTATCTCTGGAAGGCAGAAAGAACGTAGAGAGACTGGATGAATATGCAAATCATTTTGATGCTGATAGAATACTGAGGGAGCTCATGGTATATGGCCTCAGTAAAACTCCCTTCATCTCCAGACAGTGGAGAATAGAAAAAATCCAACTTGATATTTATGAAGATTGGAAAAACATTTGGAATAAGAGCTTGGAGGAAAGTAATAGGGTTTTAATTTGGGGATAAATAGAATTGCTTTGAAGAAGTGAGGACCTATGTCAGTATATTAATGGAACAAAGTGATCCCATTTTAGGCATTTCTAACTTGGCAGCCTAGTAATAGGAAGAAATTCTATGATTGGGTTTATTAAAAAACTGATGATAAATTAGGAGACATTCTTAAACTATGTATTAAAATACTTAAAATAAATTCTGGGTAATGGGAAAGAGGCTGAGAAAATCTGACCAAGTACATAAACTTATCTAACTTACACAGATATATTTATTTAAACAAAAGAAGGAAAATATAAAATATTTGACAAAAATATACCAGTGGTTATTGTAAAATGATGTTGATAAACACATTTCATATGTGAAATGAAGGCTTTGAACAGCAAGTCATTTTTCTTCATAAAACTGCAAATTTTTAACTTCCAGGAAGATGGAGGTGTGAGCAGGGCGGCAGAAATCTCCTCCCAACACTATATTTATCTACGAAAACACAGCAAATACATCTATTCCTAAAAGAGAGATGAGAATACACAGGAAAGCGCACAGCGTGCAGCTACACCCGAGAGGACTCGGCACCCCAAGAGGCGGGTAAGATACGGAGCCGCGACCCGGCGGGACCCGAGCCCTCCCCCACCCCAGCGCACCGGCGGGAGGAGAGGATTCAGAGCCGGGAGGGAGTGGAAGTACACCCCGCGAAGTAGCCAGCCCTGGTGATCTGCGCGGGGAGCGCTGACCCACATTGCGCAGTGCAGCGGAGATTGGAGAGACAGAGGGGCAGGATCTGAGCGGGGAACGCGCCAGGGTGCTTGCAGCCGGCTCCCGGGAAGGAAAAAAAAAAAGCGCGCGCTTTCTTCAGCGGTCTTAAAGAGACAGGAGCCCAGCGGAGGAGCCGGATCGCCCCAGCACACTCAGCCCAGCAGGCTGGGAGTCCTGGGGGCTTTCAGATGTCTTAGCTGGCGACTGAGGAAGCGTAGCCATACTTAACACTTCTCACTGAGATCAACAGCCTCCTATTCGCTCCCACCCCAGCCAGAGCGATAAAGGGCCCTGTGGAGCAGCGCAGTCACAGCTGTGGAATAGTGGGGCAATAGTGCCACCTACAGCATTCCCACAGAATATACGTCTGCTGGGCATTTTTTTTTGTTTTTTTTGTTTTGTTTTGTTTTTGGTTTTCTTTTCTTTTGTTTCTTTTTTTCTTTTCTTCTTTCTCTCTTTCTTTCTTTTTTTTCTTTTTTTCTCTTCTCTTTTTAAAGTCTTAAAGAGCCCAGCTGACATATGTGGCAACTATCAGTGACCAATTCTATAGCCATGAAAAGACAGAGGAATATGGTTCAGCCCAAAATCAACCAGACAACCCCAGAGAGGGATTCTGAAGAGTTGGAAATGCACAGTCTTCCTGAAAAAGAATTCAGAATAAAAGTCATAACCATGCTGATGGACCTACAGAGAAATGTGCAAGAGCTGAGGGAGGAAGTGAGGGAAGTGAGGAAAGACAATGCAGAAATCAGACAAGCGATCGACGGGCTGAACAGCAGAATGGATGAGATGCAAGAGACTGTTAATGGAATAGAAAACAGAGAACAGGAATACAGAAAGCTGAGGCAGAGAGAGATAAAAGGATCTCTAGGAATGAAAGAATATTAAAAGAACTGTGTGACCAATCCAAACGGAACAATATTCGCATTATAGGAGTACCAGAAGAAGAAGAGAGAGAAAAAGGGATTGAAAGTGTCTTTGAAGAAATAATTGCTGAAAACTTTCCCTCGCTGGGGAAGGAAGCAGTCTCGCAGTCCACCGAAGCTCATAGATCTCCCAACACAAGGGACCCAAGGAAAACAACACCAAGACACATAATAATTAAGATGGCAAAGATCAAAGATAAAGACAGGGTATTAAAGGCAGCTAGAGAGAGAAAAAAGATCACCTACAAAGGAAAACCCATCAGACTATCATCAGACTTCTCAACAGAAACCTTACAGGCCAGAAGAGAATGGCATGATATATTTAACGTAACGAAACAGAAGGGCCTCGAACCAAGAATATTGTATCCAGCACAATTATCATTTAAATATGATGGAGGGATTAAACAATTTCCAGAAAACGAAAGTTGAGAGAGTTTGCCTCTCATAAACCACCTCTACAGGGCATCTTAAAGGAACTGCTCTAGAGGGAAGCAATCCTAAGGCTAAAAAGCTGTCACCAGAGAAAATAAAATCATAGCAAAGAAAGCAGACCATCCAAATACTAACTGAAGGCAAAGAATAAAACACCTATTATAGAAAGAATGGAGGAGGAGGAATAAGAAGGGAGAGAAAGAAAGAAACATCAGACTGTGTTTACAATAACTTAACAAGAAAGTTAAGTTAGATTGTTAGATAGTAAAGAAGCAACCCTTGAACCCTTGGTAACCACGAATCTAAAGCCAGCAATGGCAATAAGTACATATCTATCAATAACCACCCTAAATGTAAATGGACTGAATGCACCAATCAAAAGACACAGAGTAACAATGGATAAAAAAGCAAGACTCATCTACATGCTGCCTACAAGAAACTCACCTTAAATCCAAAGATATACACAGACTAAAAGTGAAAGGATGGAAAAAAATATTTCATGCAAACAACAAAGAGAAAAAAGCAGGTGTTGCAGTACTTGTATCAGACAAAATAGACTTCAAAACGAAGAAAGTAGCAAAAGATAAAGAAGGACATTACATAATGATAAAGGGGTCAGTCCAACAAGAAGACATAACCATTATAAATATATATGCACCCAACACAGGAGCGCCAGCATATGTGAGACAAATACTAACAGAATTAAAGGAGGAAATAGACAGCAATGCATTCATCTTAGGAGACTTCAACACACCACTCACTCCAGAGGACAGATCAACCAGACAGAAAATAAGTAAAGACACAGAGGCACTGAACAACACACTAGAACAGATGGACCTAACAGACATCTACAGAACTCTACACCCAAAAGCAACAGGATACACATTCTTCTCAAGTGCACATGGAACATTTTCCAGAATAGACCACATACTAGGCCACAAAAAGAACCTCAGTAATTTCAAAAATATTGAAATCCTACCAACCAACTTCTCAGATCACCAAGGTATAAAACTAGAAATAAATTTTAGAAAGAAATCAAAAAGGCTCACAAATACATGGAGACTTAACAACACTCTCCTAATTAATCAATGGGTTAATGACCAAATCAAAACAGAAATCAAAGAATATATGGAGATTAATGACAACAACAACACAAAGCCACAACTTCTGTGGGACGCAGCAAAGGCAGTTCTAAGAGGAAAGTATATTGCAATCCAGGCCTATTTAAAGAAGGAAGAACATTCCCAAATGAATAGTCTAAAGACACAATTACTGAAATTGGAAAAAGAAGTACAAATGAGGCCCAAAGTCACCAGAAGGAGGGACATAATAAAGATTAGAGAAGAAATAAATAAAATTGAGAAGAATAAAACAATAGAAAAAATCAATAAAACCAAGAGCTGGTTCTTTGAAAAAATAAACAAAATAGATAAACCCTAGCCAGACTCATTAAGAGAAAAAGAGAATCTACACACATAAACAGAATCAGAAATGAGAAAGGAAAAATCACGACGGACCCCACAGAAATACAAAGAATGATAAGAGAATATTATGAGAATCTATATGCTAACACGCTGGAAAACATAGAAGAAATGGACAACTTCTTAGAAAAATACAACCTTCCAAGACTGACCAAGCAAGGAACAGAAAAACTAAACAGACCAATCACCAGCGACGAAATCGAATTGGTAATCAAAAAACTACCCAAAACAAAATCCCCGGTCCTGATGGATTCACCTCTGAATTCTACCAGCCATATAGCGAAGAAATAACACCCATTCTCCTTAAAGTTTTCCAAAAAATAGAAGAGGAGGGAATACTTCCAACTCATTCTATGAAGCCAGCATCACTCTAATACCAAAACCGGGCAAAGACCTCACCAAAAAAGAAAATTACAGACCAATATCCCTGATGAACGTAGATGCAAAAATACTCAACAAAATATTAGCAAACCGAATTCAAAAATACATCAAGAGGATCATACACCATGATCAAGTGGGATTCATCCCAGGGATGCAAGGATGGTACAACATTCGAAAATCCATCAACATCATCCACCACATCAACAAAAAGAAGAACAAAAACCACATGATCATCTCCATAGATGCTGAAAAAGCATTTGACAAAATTCAGCATCCATTCCTGATTAAAACTCTCAACAAAATGGGTATAGACGGCAAGTATCTCAACATCATAAAGGCAATATATGACAAACCCACAGCTAACATCATACTTAACGGCGAGACGCTGAAAGCTTTTCATCTAAGATCGGGAACAAGACAGGGATGCCCACTCTCTCCACTGTTATTCAACATAGTACTGGAGGTCCTAGCCACAGCAATCAGACAAAACAAAGACATGCAAGGCATCCAGATTGGTAAAGAAGAAGTCAAATTGTCACTATTTGCAGATGACATGATACTGTACATAAAAAAACCTAAAGAGTCCATTCCAAAACTACTAGAACTAATATCTGAATTCAGCAAAGTTGCAGGATACAAAATTAACACACAGAAATCTGTTGCTTTCCTATACACTAATGATGAACTAACAGAAAGAGAAATCAGAAAAACAATTCCATTCACAATTGCATCAAAAAGAATAAAATACCTAGGAATAAACCTAACGAAGGAAGTGAAAGACCTGTACTCTGAAAACTACAAGACACTCCTAAGAGAAATTAAAGAGGACACTAACAAATGGAAATGCATCCCATGCTCTTGGCTAGGAAGAATAAATATTGTCAAAATGGCTATACTACCTAAAGCAATCTACAGATTCAATGCAATCCCTATCAAACTACCAACAGCTTTCTTCAATGAACTGGAACAAATAATTCTAAAATTCATATGGAACCACAAAAGACCCCGAATAGCCAAAGCAATCCTGAGAAGGAGGAATAAAACAGGGGGAATTACACTCCCTGACTTCAAGCTCTACTACAAAGCCACAGTAATCAAGCCAATTTGGTATTGGCACAAAAACAGACCCACAGACCAGTGGAACAGAATAGAAAATCCAAACATTAACCCAAACATATACAGTCAATTAATATTTAATAAAAGTGCCTTGGATATACAATGGGGAGATGACAGCCTCTTCAGCAGCTGGTGTTGGAAAAGCTGGACAGCTACATGTAAGAGAATGAAACTGGACTACTGTCTAGCCCCATACACAAAGGTTAAGTCAAGGTGGATCAAAGACCTGAATGTAAGTCATGAAACCATAAAACTGTTAGAAAAAAACATAGGCAAAAATCTCTTGGACATAAACATGAGCAACTTCTTCATGAACATATCTCCCCGGGCAAGGGAAACAAAAGCAAAAATGAACAAGTGGGACTATATCAAGCTGAAAAGCTTCTGTACAGCAAAGGACACCATCAGTAGAACAAAAAGACATCCTACAGTATGGGAGAATATATTCATAAAAAACGTATCTGATAAAGGGTTGACATCCAAAATATATAAAGAACTCATGCACCGTAACAAACAGAAAGCAAATAATCCAATTAAGAAATGGGCAGAGGACATGAATAGACACTTCTCCAAAGAAGAAATTCAGATGGCCAACAGGCACATGAAAAGATGCTCCACATCGCTAATCATCAGAGAAATGCAGATTAAAACCACAATGAGATATCACCTCACACCAGTGAGGATGGCCAACATCCAAAACACAAACAACAACAAATGTTGGCGAGGATGTGGAGAAAAGGGAACCCTCCTACACTGCTGGTGGGACTGCAAATTAGTTCAACCATTGTGGAAAGCAGTATGGAGATTCCTCAAAAAACTCAAAATAGAAATACCATTTGATCCAGGGTTTCCACTCCTAGGAATTTACCCTATGAATGCAGCAGCCCAATTTGAAAAGGACAGATGGACCCCTATGTTTATCGCAGCACTATTTACAATAGCCAAGAAATGGAAGCAAACTAAGTGTCCATCAGTAGATGAATGGATAAAGAAGAGGTGGTACATATACACAATGGAATATTATTCAGCCATAAGAAGAAAACAAATCCTACCATTTGCAACCACATGGATGGAGCTAGAGGGTATTATGCTCAGTGAAATAAGCCAAGCCCAAAAAGACAAGCACCAAATGATTTCACTCATATGTGGAGTATAAGAACAAAGAAAAAATACTGAAGGAACAAAACAGCAGCAGACTCACAGAACCCAAGGACGGACTAATAGTTACCAAAGGGAAAGGGACTGGGGAAAATGGGCAGGAAGGTAGGGATAAGAGGGAAAAAGGGGCATTACAATTAGCAGATATAATGTTGGGGGGGCACGGGGAGGGCAGTACAACTCAGAGAAGACAAGTAGTGATTCTATAGCATCTCACTACGCTGATGGACAGTGACTGTAATGGGGTTGGTGGGGGGGACCTGATGAAGTGGTAGTTTAATAACCGTAATATTGCACATGTAATTGTAGATTAATGATAATAAAATAAATTATATTAAAAAAACAAAAAACAAAACAAAACAAAACAAATAAAACAAAATCTCTTATAAAAAAAAAACTGCAAATTTTTACAGAGGTAAGCAACCAAATCAGAATACTCACCCGCAATGAATGTCTGTCTTTAAACAGGGGACATTAGGATCCAAGAAAGTGTCATCACGGATTAAACTATCTTTGCATCTGTAGTTTAGATGCATTGTAAGGCTATAGTAAAGTAGAGCACTTGATCATATTTTATATATGTATCATGTAAATACACCAAATAGTAATGTAAATGATGTATTATGACATAAAGGAAATTTATATTGATTTAATGCATATTAAAATACAGAGTAGATGTAAGAATCCATGAGTCAAAGTAACTAGTAGTCTGTATGTTGCTTTTGTTACTTTTAAGTAAAAATACACAGAAAAATTCTTTAAAATACAATCTGGCTCCAAGTCCCAAATAATAAATTTTGACTAAGGTCATCCTACTCTGATGATTCATGTACTTGACAGTTCTTAGCATTTATGTATGTATGTCTTACTATGCGCATTTTCACTTGTTTATGTATTCTCCTTATTTTCCTGGTTGCTTTTTCATGCCTGCAGAATCTTACCACGTCCAGTTCATTCTCTATATTGCTTCAGTGTTATGTTTTTGAAGCATACATTTTTATCATGTCACTTCACAAGTTTAAAATAACTATTGGCACTCCTTTACCAGGGCACAAAATCCAAATTCCCAGGTACAGCATATACAACCTGACGTGCTCTGTTCTCATTTGTCCCTGACAGCCTCATCAGCAGCTCTCTCCTTGCCAGCCACCTCCCACTCCCTCTCCTCTGGAGCTGTACTGAGTTACGTACCATTTGCAGAGCACATCAGACTCTTGTATACACTTCCCTCTAAGAAAACACCCTTGTTCCTGCGCTTCATCTGGAAATCTCTTATTTTTTTATTTTGCTATTATTAATGTACAATTACATGAGCAACATTATGGTTACTAGACTTCCCCTATTATCAAGTCCCCACCACGTACCCCATTCCAGTCACTGTCCATCAGCATAGTAAGATGCTATAGAATCACTACTTCTCTGTGTTATACTGCCTTCCCCATATCTCCCCACCCCTGCTACATTATGTGTGCTAATTGTAATAGCCCTTTTTCCCCCTTATCCCTCCCTGCACACCCATCTTCCCCAGTCCCTTTCCCCTTGGTAACTGTTAGTCCATTCTTGGGTTCTGTGAGTCTGCTGCTGTTTTGTTCCTTCAGTTTTTCTTTGTTCTAATACTCCACAGATGAGTGAAATCATTTGATACTTGTCTTTCTCTGTCTGGCTTATTTCACTCAGCATAATACCCTCTAGCTCCATCATGTTGTTGCAAATGGTAGGATTTGTTTTCTTCTTATGGCTAAATAATATTCCACTGTGCATATATACAACATCTTCTCCATCCATTCATCTACTGATGGACACCTAGGTTGCTTCCATTTCTTAGCTATTGCAAATAGTGCTGCGATAAACACAGGGGTACATATATCTTTTTCAAGCTGGGCTGCTGCATTCTTAGGGCAAATTCCTAGGGGTGGAATTCCTGGGTCAAATGGTATTTCTATTTTGAGTTTTTTGAGGAACCTCCATACTGCTTTCCACAATGGTTGAACAAAAGTAAACTCAAAATGGATCAAAGACCTGAATGTAAGTAATGAAACCATAAAACTCTTAGAAAAAAACATAGGCAAAAATCTCTTGGACATAAATATGAGCAACTTCTTCATGAACATATCTCCCCGGGCAAGGGAAACAAAAGCAAAAATGAACAAGTGGGACTATATCAAACTGAAAAGCTTCGGTACAGCAAAAGACACCATCAATAGAACAAAAAGTCACCTTACGGTATGGGAGAATATATTCATAAATGACATATCCTTTAAGGGGTGGACATCCAAAATACATAAAGAGCTCATGCACCTCAACAAACAAAAAGGAAATAAGCTAATTAAAAAATGAGCAGAGGAGCTGAACAGACACTTCTCCAAAGAAGAAATTCAGATGGCCAACAGGCACATGAAAAGATGCTCCACATTGTCAATCATCAGAGAAATGCAAATTAAAACCACAATGAGATATCACCTCACACCAGTTAGGATGGCCAACATCGAAAATACAGACAACAACAAATGTTGGCGAGGATGCGGAGAAAAGGGAACCCTCCTACACTGCTGGTGGGAATGTAAATTAGTTCAGTCTCTTAGTTTTTAAGATACTCAGCTCAAATGTTATCCTTCCTGTAGCCTCCCCTGACTCTCTAGGCAAAATCTGCCTTCTCTGTACTTCTGTACTTCTGCACAGCCTTGTGTATGCCTCAATTAGAGTGTGGTTTACATTGTGGAATTGTTAGGTGCATAGATGCCATTAAGTATTTTGCTTCACCTAACGTTTCACCTACATGTCATTTCATTTCACCTAACATTAACCAAATACTTATTTGTATCAGTCATGGGGAGGTCTGGGGTGTCTGAACAACACCTAGTCCTCATTGTTTCCTTGCTAGATTCTAAGCTTCTCAGGTTACCGAGTCTGTACTCTCCATGTGTACAGCTTGCCATTCATGTTGAAATGTAACTTCTCATCTCTTCCCCATTACTCATTCAATTTCCTCTCCCTGGGATACCTGCCCTCTCCTCCGTTTGAAAGCTTGTATTAATTTCTTAGGTACCAATTCAAATTCTATCTCCTACTTAGGGCCCATCTTAACCCTGAATCTGATATGGGGTCTTTTCCTTTGAATTTCAACATTTTCTTCATTAATTCTCTTGTTACTTGCCTAGTTACCTACTTATCTATTTTCTATTACAGTTGTGTTCTGTTTTCTCTGGACTATCAGAATCTATAATTTATGCACATAAATTCATCTAGCATGGCACACGGGGCTGATCATCCACATACATTTGTTACTTTTGTTCAACCATTGAAAGGCTCGACTCATATAAGAAGGGTTCTGGTGCCCTTTTACCAAACCATCATTTATTATGAAGAATCTATTCATGGAAAATACCAGGTGGATTCTTTCTTTCTGTTTTTCTTTTCAGGCTCTGGGTATGCTTTATTTCTCCACTTCTCTTTTTTTGTTTTTTGAAAAAAAATTTTCATGAAAATCTAAGCAACACCTTTGACTTCCCAAAACTGAAATATTTAGATTCTGGCTGTTGTTTACTTGGTATTCAAGTGGTCATTCCTTGATGTAGCTGTCTGATCTCATCACTCTATCATCTCCAGTTTTCAAGCCAAGTTTTATTTTTTTTTAAGCCTGCTAATGCTATTATATTTTATGCCAATATCATCCTTTATCCTTCCACAGATGATGTGTTTTAGAAGACAACTTTGTTTTTCTTCAATATAAGTGCGTTTAGAAGAAAATTGGCACATGCATATATTTGACTTTCAGTATCAAACTTGGCATTACCTCCTGGGGCTGGCAGTCCCCACTGTGCTGGCCTGTCATCCTCCATTATGTGCTCCAGGAGTACAGCCAACACCTGTGACTACACAGAAGACCACACACAGCAGCTGCAGGCCTCACATGCCCATGCTGAAGTACATTTCTGAAGCTAAAATATTTGGATCTGTGACTGGGTCTTTTCTTGAGCCTCTCAGGAACTGCTGGGATTGCCTTGTGCTGCAAGTGATATATATTAAGCAACCAGGATGTGTTTACTCTGCTATCTCCTTTGGCTATTTCTAATTCCAGTTAAAGGTGGAGGTCCTCATTTGTAGCATAATGTAGTGGTTAAGAGCACAGATTCTG
Source organism: Smutsia gigantea (assembly GCA_032199065.1). Taxonomy (NCBI): domain Eukaryota; kingdom Metazoa; phylum Chordata; class Mammalia; order Pholidota; family Manidae; genus Smutsia; species Smutsia gigantea. The sequence goes on along the minus strand of JAVSCE010017144.1, from coordinate 36,301 downwards.
AAGTTAAACTGCCCAGATTTGAAGCCTGGATATGGCACTTAACTTGCTATATGATCTTGGACAAGTTATTTAACCTCACTTTTCTCATTTGTAAGATGGAAATAATATCACCAACTTCCAGAATACAGCGAGGTAAAGTAAATTTATATATGTAAAGCTTTTAGAACCATGCCTGTTTGTGGTAAACACTTTGTAAGTGCTTGCCACTGTTATTAGATTATAAATTACAGAAGAATATGAAACACCACTTGAAACCAAATTTTTCATAATATCTATGATCTGCCTTTCTTCTTGTTCATAGGTTTCTTTTTCTGTTTGCATTTTTTTGTGGCATATGCTTCTTGTTTATCCAAAAAATACATAAGGGTCATTAAAAACATATTGAACATATTCCTAACCCTGACTAATTTAGAATGAAACATGTTAGAGGTTTTTCCCCCCTCTTTTAGAATATTTTGAAATATATTTACTTAGGACAAATAAATAAATATTTAACATTAATAACATAATACTATAACATTTCTTAATTTACGTCACCAAATGTTAAGTACTGAAATAAAAAGTATTTTCTTAGCTGAAGTATAAACACCTTAATAAGTGACAGGGATGTCAGGATGGCAGGAAGTAACAGGATATCCATGCATCCCATACAAGACCTAGGTGCCAATTCTTTCCTGGGCCTTGGAACCCCAGACCACCCTCTCCTGAGATAACTATTACAAGACTGTGCATGCTCCAGACCTTTATTGCTTTATTGTTTTTCCTGCCAATTTTTAAATTCATTTATCAAATTTCATTTTACACATACTTATGGAACATCTTCTATGTCCTAGGTACAATTCTAGATCCAGAGAATAGAGCAGTGAATAAATAAACAAAATGTCCTGTTGTAATGGAGTCTTTAAGTAAGTAAAATGTAGAGAACATAAAGTGGTGCAATGTGCAATACAGAAAAATAAAGCAGGAAAAGAGAATGGCAAATACCAGGATGGAGAATGGAGGTGGTCAGAGAGGGTCTCACTGAGGTGACACTGAGCATAGACTTAAAGGAGGAGAGAAAGTGAGGTCTTCTTACATCTACAGAAGGCATATCCCAGCAGAGCAAAAAGCACATGCAATGGCCCCTGAGGATGGAATGTGCCTAGCATGCCATTATAAGAACTTCGGTTTTACACTGGGTGAGCAGGAAATCATTGGATAGCTTTGCACAGAAGGATACAATCTTCCTGTTTTAGAAGGTGACTCTGGGTATTGTGTTGAGAAGACACAGACTTGGGTAAGGACAGAAGCAGAGAAACCAGTTAAGAGGCTATGGTAACGATCCAGGTTAGATATAATGGTACCTCTGCCTTTGATCTTTTGATTTGAGTTAGTGAATATGTAAATCATCAAACAAAACTAAGTCATACATGCAGACCCAATTAGGATTTGGGCAATATGTCTCAGTTCATTCTAAAATTAAAAGTGCTGTCATTACATTACCATGATTCCAAGTTTAATTTCCAAAGCCCATATCTATCAGTTAACATAAAATATAAGGCAACATAAAATGAAAAAAACTAAATATGACTTAAGTGAAAACTCATTATTTTAGATGATGTTTTATTTCAACTACCACATATACATGAACACTAAAAGTTTGGATGCCTTTGGGAAACAGTTTATTTATTTATTTTTTCCAGATTGACACACCTCATGCATAAAGGCAGACAAACAACTGACATTTAGCATAATCCCTAGCTAGGTATCTTACACAGAGGTTTTGATCACGCCTATGATTCTCAGATATACTCAAGAACAGGAAATACCATTCTCTAAATAGAAAGGCTTGAGTTCTCCTTTTCCAGTAACTGAAAGGAATATTTCATCATTATTTTGGAAGTTATGAAAACTAAGACTTTGTTAAGTCAGGGATATAATGTATCTGGTGCAAGCCACTGTGTTCATGATATTATGGCTTTATACTATTACCATGGTACTCATGTTCACACTCTTGCATAGATCCCGAAATCAACTTCACAGATTCTTTATTGCATTACTTTTATGAATAATTTTTTAAAAGACATTTTTGTATTATGCAAATTTACTTTGCCTAGCCATGAAATAGTATACACAACAATGCACACACTTCAGTATCTTTTTCACCTAAGATGATTCTATTGACATAATTAATTTTTAATGAAGGTCCTAAGTCAGAGTTGGCAAGGTTCTATCAAGGGTCAGGTAGTGACTATTTAGGTTTTGCAGGTCATACAGTCTAATTGCAGCTAGCTAATTCTGACACTGTAGTATGAATGCAGCCCTAAATGACACATGAATGAGTGAGTGTGGCTGTGTTCCAATGAAACTGCAATAGGAGGCTAGTGGCCAGGAGTGGCCTACCAGGTGACAGGTGTGGCCTACCAGCTATAGCTTGCTGACTCTTATTCTAGAGATTAGGAGTCAAAAGCTTCAGACCTATGAAGACTTGTGGTAACTGGGATGTTCTAGCTGTTATGGGTGCTCAAGGGCACAATTCTCAGACTTGGTCCGGCCTGTACCCTTCAGCACCATCTATTCTACATTTATTTCCACTAAGCAGCTTGCTTTCTCATCTGTGATTTCTTTAGCAATATGCTGGCCCAGTGCTTCTTTAAACTCACTCGGATTTGTCCAACGTACAGGAGTTCTCAATATTTTAACTCTTGTCATTGTTACGGAATGCAATTCTATTGTTGCTATTTGAAAAAGCATTGTGTGTTTTTTATTTAAACATCGGTATACAGAATTACAGTGCTGAATAAGAGTGTTTTTCTATGTTGGATCAAAAAAATCTTGTTCTGTTCCATTTTGTGCCCTTTGTTAAACTGTCCTGAGTTCAGCTGCATCATGGCCTTTGTTATCTGGGGATGCTCTTTGAATCCACTTTGCAAGGTTGTACTGCTTTAATGGTCCTTTCCCTCTGGGGCATATCATAGACCCTCCAGCCACATACTTCTCGGGGCTCAACTCCTTGGCTACAGTAGCATCTCCCGGTGAGTGGCACTGGCCTTGTTGTGACAACTGCGTGTCTCTAATAGGTCTCTTGGATCTGGTAAGGATAAACCTACATTGTTCCCATGTTTCTAGACAAGAAACAGTAATTTCTAGTCCGGGTGCTACTAAGAAGACTGTTTCTTAAGAAAATAAAAAAATCCCTTTTTTTTTCTTCCTGTTCTTTTTGAAAGCAACCTGCCTTCCCCTTGACTACAGTAGTATGAGGAAAACACATACTTAATATGGAAGAATACAATTCGCTCTCAAACTTGTCTCTCTAGTTGAACAGCAATTTTAGCTATTTCAAACCTGCTGGCTCCTTAATATACTATCTATGGTTCCTATGTAAATCAATGGAGATTTTAGGGGGCTAGGGGAGACAGAAACTCTTTCTAATATAAATTTACTAATTTTGAAGGCTATTTTTTAGACTTAATAGGCATGTGGATTTTATGATTCTATACAGCATTTGTTTCCTAAATAACTAAGTGAAAACTTAGATAACATAATGTAGATAATAGAAAAGTCATAAAAGGAAGTAACTGAAATGCTACAAACAACATACATTTCAGGCAAAAAAATGTATATAGGGACAAACATAAATTATAAAGTTTAATATGAAAGTACAGGAAAAATAATCTCTTTAAGATATATTAGACACAAAATGTTATTACTTTTAATTTTATACTCATTATCTACTTCTCACCTGGTCTTTTAAAGTTGTGTTTGGGGATATTTTAAGATATTTTACAAGTAGAACTTTGAAAATCTTCTCTAAGTTAAAACTGGTAGAAATCTACCTCTTAAATATCCTTTTCTAAATTTCTTATGAAAAGCACTAAATGATTTCCAATGAAGTGACAGAGAGTGAGTAACATGCTCACATAATCCCATTACAATCCTTTTTGGCAGTCTATAGGTAGGCAAAAAAAAAAAATGTGAACTGCCCAGAAAGCAATATCCCTCACAAAATTCTTTTCTCCACTTTCCAAATAAAAGTGACAGACTGCTATAAAGATGGGTGTTTGTGTGGTTTTCCCCTAGTTGAGGAAGAATGCTTCTTTGTTATGATCTTAATCATACAAATCAAGTATTTTTAAAACAGAATAAAATCTTAAAATAAGCTTTGAAAAGAGTAAGAATACAATCTTTTATATGATTGTATTTAGATATAAAATCTGGTTAATTTCATCCATTCAGTAGATCTTATCAATTCTGCCAAAACTGATGATTCTAGTTATGTTCCAAACTCTCTCAGAAGTTTTAATAGGTAGTTTAAGTAAACACACAATGACTCTTCATGATTTTTAGTGAAACATGGTCATCACAACCACATTGTCAGTCTCAACTTCTACCTCCCTCTAAACCCCTTGTGCCAAAGATCTCAAACAAAGCACACCTCTTAGCATCTGGAAAACCCTATGAATTTTTCACCTCCATGCCTTGTTTTATGCTGCCTGCTCCACCTGAAGTGTTTTCTTCTCTCACTCCCATTTCTTCTAGAAAATACTATTTGTTCAGACTCTTTTTGTCCTCTCCCAAAGAGTATTAGAATATCTTACTACTTTGAACCTAATACTTACCAATGTCCTCTTTTATTTTGTATTGCCCTTGGTCAATTTAGCACAGTACTATGCATGTACCACACACTGAAACATGATCCTTAAATTTGATTCAACAATTATTCCTCTAGTATTGATGTTGATACCTCTTTACACCATTTTCTTTGTTATTCTATAATCTGTTAGCAGCATACAGGTGCGCTATGATGTTAACAATAACCGGAAGAAACAAAACAAACTAGTGCAACATGGGGTGGAGATGTGGCTAATGTTGTGATAGATCAGAGCATTATTCTAGTCACTAACCAATTAGAGACAATATCACTCAGGAAAATAATTGTCAGAAAAACTAGTACTTTGACTTTGATAAACAAAAGTTTATCAAAGAAAGTCTGCTTCAAGTCCTACAGAGTTAATATTAAGACCACCTAAAGGCGTATCAGTAAGAGACAATCTTGCAAGATGTGTGTGCTCATACATGTGCAATAAACACTCCATTTACCCACAAATTAGAAATTGTTTCTAACACATAAGTAAATTTTTAATTTAACACAGATTAACCCTATTAAACAACAATACAACGTTTAAAAACTATACTTTTTTTTTAAACAGAAATCTGTGTACATTTTGCAAACTACAGCCCATGGGGCAAATCTGGTCTTCCATCTGCCTCTATACAGCCTGTAAGGTATGAATAGTTTTCACATTTTTAAATGTTTGTAGGTGGCAGGGGAACTTAATAAAAATAAGATTTTATGACACATGAAAATGATGTAACATTCAAATTTCAGCAGAGTGTTATTAGAACCTCGTATGCTCAGTCATTTATGTATTACCAATGGCTGTTTTTCACTACAAAGTCAGAGCTGAGTAGCTGTGACAGAAACGATAAGGTCTGCCTAAGGTATCTACTATTTGGCTCTTCAGAGAAAAAGTTTGCAGACCCCGGGCATAGGTTACCCCCCTCATTAAATGAGGCATAATTAGCATATGTAAACTTTTCTTGTTATGTAGCACAACATAGTAGTTAAAGACAAGAGTTTGTTGACAGAGGCACTGAGTCTTAGCTCTGTTATTAACGACTTTGTGACTTTGGGCAAATTATTTAAGCTCTAAGTCTTAATTGTCTCAGAAAAAGAAGTATAATAATTCTACTTCCTTTTTGGGTTTGGAGAGAATTAAGTGTGTAACATAGTATACTCCCCAGTGATTAATGGCAGTTGTGGTGACAAAAATATATGCCTAAAATGAAAGGATGAAAGTTAAAAATGCCAAAAGACACACTTGATAAATATGAGTCAAAAAAAAGCTTGGACAGCTATGTTAATATTGAAAAAATAGACCTCAAGACAAAAAACACCATTAAGGAGAGAAGGGTTCATTACATAGTATAAAAAGGTTAAATTTGTCAGGAAGATACTAAAAATTCTAAAAGATTTTAAAATATATTACATATAAGGCAAAAAAATCTGTAGAAATACAGTAAGAAATTGATAAATCTATGACTAAAGTGGAAGATTTCCAGGAAGTCTCAGATCTAATGGTCAGAAATTTAACAGAAAATTGAAGATTTGAGCAAAACATATGATGCTTATATAGAACCTTGCAGCTAAACAAATTGAAAAATACATTCTTCTTAAGACTCCATGAAATATTATTAAAATTGATCTTGCATAAGAAGAAAGTTCTAAAATGTTTCTAAGAATTATTATCACAGAGAACACATTTCCTGCCAGCATGCATGAAGGACTTCATACCAATGCATTTTATGTATCTTAACAAATGTGACACAAGGAGAAATGAAAAGTCTAAATAGGATTCCAAATCATGAAAGAAATTGAAGTATGGCTTAAAAAGGATCTTCATGCCCAAATATTTTAAGGCATGTTCTACCACACTTTGGAAGAAAAGCTAATGAAACCATTATACAAAATCATCCAGACAATAGAAAAATAAGTAATATCCTGCAAGATGTTCTTGAAGGGAAATATAACATTGCAACAAAATTGCATGTATGATTACATGTAATTACATGTGTAAAAATGACATGTGTGGTAAAGGGAGGTGGTGTGGTTTTATTTCCCCTTCACTTCCTCCTGCAGACTTGGAATATGGGTACCACTGGGGCTTAAGTAGCCAACGTGGACTTTCAAGTGAAGCCACATGTCGAGGATGAGGTAGCAATACTAAGAGAAGTCTGATTGTCCCAGGATGATGGAGCTTTCATAGCTCCATGTTATGTGTACTTCATATTTTATGCAATATATGCATTTGTATCATATAACATGATATATATATACACTGTTATTTTGTATTTGTTATTAAACTACTCCTACTTGGTACACATTTCAAGATAGAAAATAGTTTGTAATCATTTTTCATGGCCTTTTCCTTAGAAATACCACACTTCACACACATGTATCTTATGAAAGTATCCTTTCCACATACAACATAGGGGAGTCTTCCTGACAAGTGTTTGGTTGAGTCCAGTGTATCATTTCTGGGTCCTTTTGGAGATTTTAAAGCACGGAAGTGACTTCCCTGAGGTCTGTGTTGCAGATGGTTCACTGAAGCAAGTGTGTGGAAGCTGCATGTGAGGACAGTACTGGAGGCAGAGAAAAAATGTGGCTGATGCAGGAGAACGAAGAGGGCCTGCACAAAAAGCCTCCAACACGCTCCTCCTCAAATCAAGAGCTGCGTTGTGGAGCATCATTTAAGGAATTTAGTCTTTATTTAAAGGGTAATGAAAAGTCATGAAATCATTCTAATCAGGAATATGACACATGCAGCTTTGTATTTCAGAAGTTTATAGAGGCAGAGTGACTGAGGATGGACCCCAAGGGGAATGCCAGAATTTTAATGAAGTTAGAGGAAGGGAAGTCTGAAGAAAAGAAATCACAAATTTATGGTTCAGTTTGTTTCTTCATCAATTTAGTTTATACTCAGAAATGTCCATGTATTATGAAGCTTTATGTCTCATAATATAACATATTAACTGAACTTTGATCAATGATTGATAACATTAAAATGATATATATTGGAGTTTAAGAATAAATTATTATAGTATTAGCACACTAATAATGATGATAACAGGACAATAGCTGTAACATATAATTTCCTATATGCCAGGAAATTTATAAGCACTTTATAGATAACTTACAGTGACCCAGTAGATTTGATTACTAATACTATTTTTTAGACTAGAAAACAGCAATGTCAGAGAACTTAGCCAAGCAAACGTGTAGTAAGTGGTACAGCTGGGATTCGAATGCAGGCCCTCCTCATTGTGGTCTTCTGACTGGTCTTCAGTGACAACATCTAGGCTATAGAACTGAAAGAATGCTGAAACTATTTCTATTTGGACATGCAAAAGATGGGCAGAGTGTCAGAGCTTCAATTACCAAGAATTTATATCTGAGAACCCTTCTCACTGCATCAAATGATAAAGTCACTGTTTTCCATAGCTCTGACATTATATGTGTTATAATATGGTGAATAAACTACAAAGCACAAATGTTACTGCCTTCCAAAGTTTTGCACTGTAAAGATTTCAGCCTTAATTGGGCATTTTTATTACACACACAGTTGTTCCATTTTTATACTTGAAGAAAAAACATTGAGATAATATAAGTTATCTTGAGGCAATGTGTTCAGTCAGAGCTCTGAAAGAAAGATTTTCCTTTAGATTTCCAGATAAGTAACAGGTTTGAAAAAGTTGTAAGGGAATTACAACTTTTTAATGAAGAAGTTGTACGAAGTCACTTGCAAAGTTAACTGCTTTAGAAAGATGTGGGTCATTGAAAAGATGCAACCAGTGAGAAACTTATGCAGTTTGTCCCCTTTGGGTAAGAAAACTGCTAAAACGTTGTACCCATGTTCCATCGATCTAAGGATCCTCAAGGAACATGTTCCTTCCGCTTGGTTCATGGCCATGGCTGAAGAGCTAAACTGGCAAGGTCAGCATATGCTCAGGGTTCTGTCACAGCAACACTTTTTAATAAACACAAATTTGATATTTTTAAAAAAGCATTAAAATGGTCACCATGGAGGAAAACCAGAACACCGTTGGACTCCCATACACTTATTTTGTAATTGGTTTGTTCACATTTTGGGGCAGGGCACAATCACCTTTCTGGTAAGGAGGGCCTCCCAAGGTCTCAGCCACATCCGCTTTTATCTTTTATTCAGAGACTGACCACTGAACATGGCAGCAAGTGGGGCAGGTGCTTTGTCAGTCAGCCAACAATGTGTGTGCAGTGCCTCCCAGGGGACCACAAAGCTGCCCCGCACACGTGCTCACGGAGGGCTGCAGACTTATTTTCCCTGCCCTCCCCAGGCGGACCTCTTCAACCTTTCAAATGGCTGCTTGGAAGTCTGCTGTCACCACAGAAGCAACTGCAGGCTTCTGTTCTTCGTCCCCAGAACTTCTCCATTCTGTCTACCTACTGCTTATTTGCTCCCTGCTCAGCTCTCTTCTTCCACTACCCTCGTTCCATCTCAGCATCACTGTTCTTTGCAAATCCCCTCGCTCGACAGTCCTGCTCTGATTCATTCCCCTTGTTATATTTCAACACTCCTTCAGGATATGACTTCGAGCATTTGCCCTCAAATCCCTCATCCTCTAACCAGGGAAAGTGGGAGGTGACAGATAGATGTGTGCCTCCCGTGGCCTCCTCCCATCAGGGAGAAGAGCTCAAACACATAACTCACTCTATAAAACACCCACTGGTGCTCCTTCATGCCCTCCACTCACCCCTGAATTCCCTGCTCCCCTTTCTCACCCACAGTGGTAACCCCCTGCGGAATCTGGGTTAACGAGGGCAGGGAACAAACATTATCGTGGCACCAGAGGAGATGTTACGGAGGGAGCAGGGCTGCCTTGCCTGTTCTCATGACCGTTTCTCCTTCAATTACAAGTTAGAATCTCCATCGGTATTTTTGTACCTGTGTTTTTCTTTGCTCTCCCGCTGGCCTGGCTCCAGCAGGAAGGCAGCGATACACACTTGAAAAATATAGTGAAGTGTTGTTCTCCTGGTGGACTGGATTATCGTCACACTTGGCAACTGGCATCAAATAAATATTTGGCATTGTCAACCTGACCGTAAATGTAATAAAAATCAGTAAGCAAATCTATGTGGATGAGCTATAAAAAAAAAATGGCTAAATCCTAATGGGTTCACTATAAAATAATTGCCTGAGGGTTGTCGTGGGAGGTTTGAACAAGGGGAACTCCTCTTCATCCTGGGGAGGGTCTTATTTTTTTTTTCAGGATTAGGAAATAAATTGAAAATGGGACTAATAACTATGAAGAATTACAGATAAATTAGTCAGCCCTTCATGGAGAATACCAGATTAGAACCTGAAAGATTCTTATTTCTCCTGAATTTATGTCAATTAACTGTGCTTTGCCATGTGTTTCTGATTTTGTTTTTAATAAGAGAAATGGGCCAGAAGCATTTTTAAGTGGCACAGTTAATGGTAGATGTGTGCTGGTGGAGTATTGCCATGTGTGGTAATTAGGAACTGGAGATGGGGAGACCATGGAAGAGAATGGTGCTTATGACCAGCACTGTAGACACTGAGCCTTCCTCTCTGAGTAGCTTGACGTCCAGCTGAGAGGCGAGCAGTGACCCCCCATGGTCCCCATCCCGCCCCTATCAGAAAGGGATTTCAAAGAAGGAGCAGGCATCAGTAATGTTACCTTGGTGTGAATTACAGTCCTCATGCTATCATGTTCCTTTGTTTCCTGCTCTGTCATCTCCCTATATTATTCATGGATTTGTGTTTAAGGGGATCTTAGGGGTCCATAACTGGCAATGGATGAGAGTGTTACTGGGCAGTGGGTTGTGGAATTCCTCCGTTCTTGTCTTCTTGAAGGAACGAATTCAGTCGACAGACTTGTTACAGACTCCACTCAATTATACAGGCAAAGAGTTTTTCTACCGAGCAAAGCTGAAGTACAAAAGTTCACTCCAGAGACTGAGGAGCAGGCTTACCCTGAGGGTGGGCAGCAGCGGCAGAGTTCTGCATTGTGTTTTTATAGGGGTTTATTTGGTTTCCTCCCTCCCAGTTTTGTCATGCTCACACCACTCTTTGGATTCACCTTGGTCCCTCCTCTCCGACCTCTTTGTGAATGGTTGTGTCCATCATCTTTCCATGAGCACCTAAGTGAAAACCACAGGGTCTGGGGGGGGAGGAGTGGGGTAGCACCAAAACTACAATGTAAATGATACTGTAATGGCCTTTGGGTTACTAGAGGACAAGGTTTTAAGTGTGCATGCTCAAAAACTGGGAAAGTCCCTGCCACCCCAATCTTTCGCTTATCAGTGTATGCCGAACTACAAATGGTGTTAAAAGGGGTTGGTCGAGGGAGACAGAAGGGTCTCTGGGTGGAGGCTGGGTGGTCTGCTGCCCTCCTTTCTCCCCTCCTGCCCACTCAGAGTAACGAACTGCCTGCTCTAAGAACAACAGGATTAAGGTTCCCAGTGCACCTGAATTCATGTTGCCTATCCACTCTAGGTTCTGAGGAAAGGGAGAGAAAAAGCGAGAGAGCCATAGAATGGGAAAATACAGGGCAATAGAGAAGAAGACAATTGTAGTGGAGAACCCGAAAGGGAGAGAGAAGAGTTCTCTGGGGTGATTAGTACAGGCTTCCTTATTGGGAACGAAAAGATTTAACCATTTAGAGGTGTTTCACTCCGCTTTCTCTTCATTTCCTTCTTTTTCTATTATTTAGGTCTCAACATTTTTGTTTCAGAAGGATTTGAGGCAGTTTAAAATAAAAGGCATGTATGCAGAAAACCCAAAATACAGAAATACAATGGCAAGATCCCTCCTCTCCCCACACAAACCCACTCCTCTTTCCATCCGCTCATCACCTCTTACATTGGATTCAGTATGGGAAGCAACATATATGCATTATGCCATCCACAACACTGTTCCCTAGGGTTCTCAAAATATGTTATGCACTGTGTAGAATATATTTTTGTAAAAAAATGCCCAAAAGAAAAACAAAAGGCCAAAAGGAACAAGCCAAAGTAAAGTTTTCTACTCTATGCTTTGCCAAGTATCTCTCTTGTAGGAACAATTCACATATTATAATATTTATGAACATGTTGGATACAAGATATTTAGCAACCCATGAAATGACACCATTAGCCTGGAAAGCACTAAAGTCAGTAAAACCTTGAGCATTAAGCATTAAAGAGAACCAGGATTAAGCAAAACAGGTCAGCATCAGCCATGTTTACTCTGGACACGAGATCAAAATTGTTGGCCTTCGTAACGTTTTGAAAAATACTGACACCGATCATTTAATTTTTAAAAATGTTAGATTTGTATCTCCCCTGATCATAAATTCACCTTGTTATCAGTAGTTTTAGGTTTTAGGTATAAACACATCATAAATACTTAAAATCCTAGACGATAAACACAGGTTAAAATATATGTCCCTTTGAAAAGATCTATTTCAAGTGGGAAAATAACCACCACTCATATTATAAATATTCCCATTAATATATATTTTTCACTCAAGGAAAATATCACATTAATTATATTTGAAAAAATGTTCAAGTATTTTTACTACCAAAAATATTATTTAAAAATTTCCTAAGTATTAAGCTTATTTCTAAATAATGAATCACATTATTTAGAAATAATTTCTAAAAAAAATGACATTTTTTAGCCTACTCCACATTTTTTCATGATAAGAAAATCACATTTAATTCAAGTACCATCCCTATAGGATAGTTTTTCATTTTGGCTATTTTGTGAACTATTTAATCCATTAAAACATGCTATCATTAATAAAAAATCAATTACATGATTAGTTATTAGAGCATTAAAATTGCCTGATACCTATTGTCAAGGTCTATACTTGATTAATTCATTGGTTCGTTTCATATTTATAGTGTGTATCTCGGGGGTTACTATGCTAGACATAAAAGGGATAAATGTAGTAAGATACAATAATTACTTGAGAAAGACACTTTAGAGGGAAGAAAACATGTTAACTGTACACAATTCAGTGTGAAAATTACTGTACAAAGGATTATGTACATGGTGTCTTTAAATTACTTTCTCTCATAGTGAAATATGAGTCAAGAAGAGATTTAGAAATTTCATTCAAAGTGAAATACATTATTTCAAATGAGCTTACTGGTTAGATGTGTTGTGTTGTCCAATATAGTAGCCATTAGGCAAATATGGCTACTTAATCACTTAAAATCAAACAAGATTTAAAATTCAGTTCCTCACGTGCATTAGCCACATTTCAAGCACTCAATAGCCTCATATTTATCAACTTAGAAATCTCAAAATTTGTATTTAAATGTTTTATCATTGCTTTTCCAAAAAAGGCAGTGATCTTTTTGGGAAGCAGTAACTTTCCAAATTAAAATTGTAAAAATATCAAGCTATGTGTGCAAGGCATATTTCTGGTTGTCAAGTAGAGTGTTGTGTACTATTTCCTGATGAAGTCACAGCAAGTGAGTTCATTTACTTTCAATGGTGCTTTGCTCATCATTGTGTTCTTAATACCTATCAGAATTCCTGACACACACTGAAGGATACATTTTTATTGAATGCTAAATGGAAAAATGGAATGAATAAATGAAGAAACACTTTTTTTCTTCTTTGAGAGGCAGTCAAATGAACAGAAGCAGGGAGTCACCTGCTGATAAACAGACCACTTACACCACCTATCTTTCTCTCTCCTCCCATTTCCAGGACAGGGATATAATAGTTGGAATACAAAACATAAAGAAACCTTAAAGACAGTTTGAACTGACCTTGAAGACAATGCCGCTCAGTTTTCCCTCCCTCCCTCCCTCCCTCTCTCCCTTCCTCCCTTCCTTCCTCCCTCCCTCCTTCTCTCCTTCCTTCTCTCCCTCTCTCTTCACAGATGTCGACAAAAATATGGGCAGGTTCACACAGCTCACCAGTAGCAGACCAGGACTAGAACACAGGACAGAAGAAATAAAATATCATTCCTCTATTAACTAATTTGACATAAAAGCACACTTTGAAAGTTATGACAGAGTGAAGCTCTTGTGTCTTAAGTGAGCATTATCCACTATAGGGACTAAGATTTCACAGAGTGGATCAGTGAAATAACTTATTCCAAAACTAGGACTTACGATGCATCAGAAATTCGTGTTCCACTCAAGTTTGTGAACAAGTTTAGGATCATATTAAGGCAACTACCTTTAACAGGAAAAATACTTAGATAAGTGATTCATGATAACAGTAGAGGATTAGAGAAAAGTACCAAAATGTACCATACTATCTTACTTCTTTACACCTGGTTTGTGCATTATTTTAAAAAAAAAATCTGGTCTTAATATTGATTTGGGTTCTTTTTTTTGCTTCATGATGTGAAACTACGGATGCCTATTAACCAGCTACATTTATGAGAGAAGTTAACCATGTTCATAATTAAAATTCATACCTCAGGTGGTGATAGTGATATCTAATTTTAAGCACAATATCTAACAGGAAATAAATTGGGCTTGTGATCCTAAATGTTTAAAATTTCACAACAATTTCAGAGGGAGAAAATTACTCTTGTCCTTGGGAAGCGTCTGATTAAAACCCAGAATACTGGGAAGCATGGTGGCATCCTGGCAAAGGGAGCAACCTGAACAACAAGAAACGGCCATTTTCCCGACATATTTTTCATTCTTGCGCTTACCGCTTGGAATAAAGTTGTCTATTTTGAAATTGGGCTGGGTTACTGAGATACAAGGCAATACAAAGGACTAGCTGTTCATCCTGCAGCAACTATTGGAGACAACTGAGAAATTTTAGACAGTGACTTGTGTCAATTAGTCAGAAGCCGGGCGGTTAAATTCTGGGTGGGAAAAGGAAAACAGAGGCCTTGTGCGGCAAACAGTAAGTAGGTTAAAGGTCACAAGATGTCATATTAGGAACAACAGTGCCTGTAACGTAATGAGTTATAGCCTCTGCAGGCAGGTATTCAACAGGAGAAAGATTTTAAAAATAAGCAGTATGTCTGCTTATAGTAGAACGATCCCGTGGTGGCTCCGGGTAAGAGCATCTGACTTGCTATACAGTAGTGAGGGTCCTAGAAAGTATAAAATGGCGCCAAAGCAAAGCACCACTTTTATTTCCTATTTTGTGGGAAGGCTGATTAATGCCTACAACCCTCTCCTCGCCAAAGACTGGTTTACGCACAGGCAGAGAAAAAAAGTGAGACACAGGTTCCCGCTGGTATTTCTGTGAGGCTGAAATGCCATAAAATACAGATGTTCTGCCCAAAGTGGTGAACGGAGCTGTTTCATAGTGAACTACAGGAAGAACCATCCCATTCATGTCCCCATATACAATTCTTCAATTTTTTTAACATTGTAAATCAATTTTATTAAAGTCTAATTTATGTTTTTGCATTTGACACTCATAATCAGTAAATTACATTAGCACGTTATCATTACTCAAAGTCCATAGTTTACTTTAGAGTTCACCCTTGGTGTTGTACCTTCTATGTGTTTGGACACTTGGAAACCACTAGTCTTTTAACTGTCACCATAGTTTTCCCTTTCCAGAACGCCATATCATTAGTTGGAATCATACAGTATGTAGTCTTTTCAGATTGGCTGTTTCCACTTAATATTATGCATTTAAGGTTCCTCTGTGACGTTTCTTTTTAGTTCTGAATAATATTGCATTGTATAGATATACAACAGTTTACAATTATCCATTCACCTACTAAAGGACATTTGGTTGCCTCCAAGTTTTTGCAAATATAAATAAAGCTGTCATAAACATCCATGGCAGTTTTTGTGTGGACAAAAGTTTTTCAACTCCTGTGGGTTATTACCGAGGCACGTGGTTGCTGGATCATATGATATGAGTACATACTTAGTTTTGTAAGAAACCATCAAATGGTCTTCCAAAGTGGTTGTCTCATCCCCTCCAGCAGTAAATGAGAGCTTTCTTTGCTGTATAGCCTCATCAGCATTTGATGTTGTCAGTGCTTTGGATTTAAGACATTCTAATAGATACTTGGTGGTATCTCATCATTGCTTTTTAATTTGCATTATGATTTAATTTTCAGGGTCCTCTTGCTTAAGGACTTTTCCAAAAGTTAGAAATGAGCTGAGTGATGATTTCCCTAATCTGAAATGCATTCTCTAAGATGCTTTGGATTGTTAGTTATTGGAAAATGATATCATGAGATATGGATGGGGTCCATATTTCCCAATGAGAATTAGAGTATGCTGCAATCATGCAGAAAATACACTGAGGATATTAAATTTTCTGAGCTTGTTCTGAAAAGAAAACTCACCAAGAATGCCAATATAAGTGTAATGAACTAGGACCACTATTGGTGTGACATCTTATATGGTATACTGTTTTCATCTAATTAAATATGTGAATTTTAATGAGAAAGATGAATTCATTTAATGAGTTTTCATCTCTGAGTATAGGAAATTATGCTTTGGACTTTTGAAGCTAATTATATCTTCAAAAGATTTATTTTGCTTGTTTATTCTTTTTATTTTCATTGTTCTATTCATTTTATAGAGTTCTGTTCAAGGATATTCTGAAGATGTTGCCTGTTTCAATTTTTATTTTAACTGCTTCTCTTCTCATAAATGTTATACTTTAAGGGAAAAGGACTGAATACAAAATCCCATAGATTTTTGTTTATTTTTAAATATGATATGTTTCTATGATTCTAATCACTAAAGAAGAAACAGAATTGAAAAAATATATATAATGGGAACTCCTTAACTTATGTCTCCAACCAAAAAGTGAAGTATATCAAACATTGTACAAAAGTATATGGATTGTCAATAATTTAATGTTAGTTATCCACCTTGTTTTCCTAACACATAGGTTGTATGGTATCACTTATTAATATTTATGGAATCATAGGTAAAGATAAAGTGAAAAGTTGCCAGCAGGTAGAAGCTTTACTACCAAATCTTTATTCTCACTGTTACTACCCTTCAAAGTTCCATATTTTAAACTCAATGCTATGGCTCAAGCTGCTGCTCTTTTAAGATGTTCCAAAACATTGAATCATTTGCACTTGAGGTAAAACATATATATTTTATGATTGAACCTGAAATAGCATCACAGATATTTTCAATGAATTATGTACCTTAATTTCAACTAAGTAACAGAGCATAGTTTGCTTACGAGTAACCTTATGAATTTGAAGCTTGTTCAATCGGAAATTTTCCCCCAGAATCAACGTAAAGCTACTGATAAGACACATTGACCAATTATTGATTTTAGCCATATTAGAGATCAAATTATTTGCCAGCACACACAGTGATATAAGGCCATTTCAGGTTGAAAATTGGAGTTTTACTTAAGTAGATGTGAATCATGACTTACCCCTGTCTGTGTCGTACAGGAAGACAAAACAGTTCCATTCATAGTGGTCCAGCAGGCTCAAGAGCGCCCCTCGTAAGGAAGGCCTTAGCTGGAGCACGAACTGACTCTCCCCCTCCGTAGGGAAACTTGGTGTGATGAGGGAGATATGTAAGGCGCTGCAGAACGAGGTCAAGGTATGTACTGACCTCTTATCATAAAGTCCAAAAATGGCAAATACTCCTCTAGAATACTGGGAACAGACTGAAACAAAAGGAAAAGAAAAAGAAAACACACAAACTATTAGCACACTCTAAAACTGCTGACTTAAACATCTACAGGCTAGGAAATTAAAAAAAAATCTCTGAATCATTGGTATGTCGGGAATGTAATATAAGGAAAGAGTAAAATGTGCAATTAATTGTATCATCAATTAATGAATCCTTGTGCTTGTACTCAAAGCCCTGAACTGAATTACATAATAAGGGTCTATATGCTTCCTTTCTCAAGAAGTCAATCTGAATGAAAGGGAAATTTGACCAAAATGAAGTATTCCATGGCATTCCATGATAATGTGGCAAATCCTATGCGAGAAATCTTTAAGTGAGACAAATCCAAATTTTTCTTTTTCTTACATGCAAAAATATTATACTTTCAAAATTTCTGAGTATTAATTAGAGGAACATTTAAATTACCTTGCTGCTATCCTTCCTAAGCTATATGCATATATTTTGTATTTTCAATATGACGGTATTTGTTACTCAGCCTAAATTGCTACTTTTTTTTTTTAGTGGTAGTTTTATTTTTTATCACAATCTTAGAGCTCCCTTGATTCATGTTTGAAAACAGAAGTTATGCTGTCTGGACAGTCACTACTGGGGTGTCCTAGATGCTTAGTGGAATTGCAGCCAACTGCGTAGTTTCTAGGTAGGCCATAAGCTAAGACAAAGAAATTCTAAAACCCTAAAAAACCAAGTCCTCCTGAAATAAGAGGACCTGAGATATAGATGGACAGCCTCATCTTGCCTTTTTCCATGCATTAAGTTGTGCAAGATGCAAAATCATAAACAGAAAAAATTTTTCTCAAGATTCTTGCCTAGTCATATTTTATCACCCTTTTGACATGACTGATTTTTTTAGTCCATACCTGGGTGATTTTTTTTCTAATTTATATTTTAAAGGAGAACCTGCATTAGTGGATATTTTTTCCCTGTTTATACAGTAAAGCAAGGTGTTTTGAATTCCAAATTCTTACAGTTTATATAGTGCATATAGTAAAATACAATACATATAGCTAACAGTTCTGTTTCTCCTTGGCTTATATAACTTGCCTTATAATTTAAGAATTCTTTAGTTCTATAAAATTTTTGTTCTCTGATTTTAATTACTAATTTGAATTGCTAAGTTCATTAAGAAGCCTAGAGTATTAGATAGTCTACATGCCTTTATCATAGGAGTAGTTCATTGTGATACAAAGAAATTAGATTTTGGTTTGTTAAAGTAGTAGTAGGCTCTTGAAAAAAATTAATTATCCTAATAAAATTTATCTACATTTTAGGAAATTATAAAACATAACTAAATAGGAATAATAAAACCTGGCAGTGTTTCTTTTGTTCTTGTTTATTGTGCCTCTTGAAATTGGGGACGGAGTCTAAGCAATGTAATTATAACAGAAGAGGGTAATAATTAACAGAAAATGAATGCTGTTGGTGGTCTCTAGATGATGCGCTCTGAGAGATACTGTATGTGTTATGGAAAAACTAAAGCACAGCTAAGGGACCAGAGTTAATATTCAAATGGACAAGACTAGGATAGAGCTGAAATTAAGATACAGGAGAAAGACTGCAAACTTTGCAAACGAGTTCAATCTTAGTGGTTTTATTTATTAGCCAGGTGACCTTGGCTAAATTATTTAATCTTACTTGTATCAATTCAATGAATACGTAATATGCCAAGGATTAAATGAGATAATGTATGTAAACTACTATCCTATGAGGATACACCAGGCGAGTACTAAATGGCTGGTTTTACAAACAGAAATTTTTGATATGCATGTATATAGTTTTAAGTAGTTCTAAAATTTAATAAGAGAGTAAAAAAAGGTAATATACCACAGCTGATCCCAAATCAAGTAGTCAGATTCTATACAACAAAAACACAGTTATTTTCATGAATATTATATTAGGGTTTGTACATACATTGTATCAAGGAAGAACATCCAATGCTAATTCTATGCTCATGCAAGAACAAGAATTTGATCACCTGAGTAGATTAACCAACCTGGAAAACTTGTTTTGACAGAGTGACTGGCTGTAGTTTTCATGTAAGATAGAAGAACCATTGTAATGTAATATTTGGATATCGTAGGTTTCAAGTCAATTCAGTTAACTTAAGTGACCTGGTAAGTCATTTTGCTGGATCAGACCTTACCCTTGTGAATGTTCCACCAAGGTTTTGGATTATTTTTGTCAGTCCTATACATTTGGCCCACAGCAGGGGATATTCTGCTCTGTGTTTTCCCGTTTTCTTGTTCTCTTGATTTTTCATGCAAATTGAGGGCCCTTTCTCAATCTTTACATAGTAAATAATCTGGTTCAATTAATTTTCATTTTATCTTACTGAAAAAAATTAAGTTGAAGAACTTTAGAACTCAAATCTGAGACACTGGCTTTCAGTTTGAAGTTGAAACCACGTGCAGATTTTAATACTTGTTTTTGGGAAAACAAGCAAACAGGATTTTCAAGTCATGTACTGTAGGTTTCTCATGCACATAATGAACATTTGCACAACACTTTCTATTATGACACTTTAAAACCATACCATTGTCAAGTTTGGGTTTCCAAATGGTATTTTTGTAGGATCCCTGCATGTTCCCTAGAGGACTTATATAACTTTGCATGAGAACCTTTAGCGAGACAGGAATGGGTGGACAAGGCTGGACGCTTTCCTCTGGCACCCTCTCTCCCACAAGACACCCCAACAGCACTTCTAATTTCACCTACTTCAAATTCCGAGCTGCTGTCAATATAAAATTTTATGTGCTAAAGCATTAACTGCTAAAAAAAGGTAAAAAACAACTGCTATACTCTGTACAAAATTGCTTTATTGTTTTTTCCCACTATGCTGTATTCAAAGCAATACTTACAACTTTTCACTAATCTGGTGCTTGCTGTATTATTTAACTTATTTAATTTATTACATTCATGCCTGAACACACTTAATATTTCCTGATATTTAATCATCTCCTACCTGTTATCATTCATTTGCATCATCATAAATATCTGTGTATTCTCTTTTTCCTACAGGCATCTGTCATTCTGCCTCTACTAAACTTATTTTGAAATTACAGTAAGTCTTAGACGACTAACTTTGTTTCTGGCTGTATTCTGTCACTAATATTTTACTTTCTCTTGGCAAATGTCCGGTTTTAGTATTATTCACTTGAGCTTTTTTTTTTGGCTTATTCAATTTAGATTATATTTTTGGCAGGTGAGAATACTGTATTTCCTATGTATGTAGATAGATTATCAGCCAACTGCTCAGTGTTATTATCTCAATGTGATACCCTGGGTAGTATTTTATTTTGGTCCAATAGATTCAAATTTTAAAATACAGTTATTTCCATATTTAGTATTATAATCTAGCTTTATAAACACTCCAATCGAAATTTGCTTGGTTATATGTTATGGTATCTATTGTTGCTTAGCATAAAAATAATAATTCAAACTATACAACTTCTTAAACTACATAAATGTATACAGAAACTGAGAGTAAAATAAGCTGAATATCAATATGATCAGAATACATAAAAGAGAAACAAATTTAATTTTGACATTCTTGTATAACATGGCTAAATTAAAGAACAAAAATTAATTCTTAGTCACTGATTTTAGATTGATACATATTTTGGGATACAAACACTAATCAGGATAAGTCTTCCAATGAAATAATCCAATCATAATTTTAAGCACATATTCTATGTTCTGCTTCACTAATGAGATCACTTGGGTAGTATATTATGTAAATAAACACATAATATAAACACATGGTAATAATCCATTCATCTTTACCTGATGTTTTCATTTATTTAAATTGATCTTCTCATCAGGTAGTTACCCAGTTTCATTCCAGATGCCACATTCAAGTGCCAAACCAAGTCAAATCATTATATAATTTGTGATAAGTTATAGCTTTATATAGCATACAAATCAAATGACATGGTCTTAGCTCAGTGTTTCTCAAGTTGTGGGATATAAACCCCAGTGATGGGCGAAATTTTACATTACCACTGCATATGGACAGAAAACACAGGTGACTTTTCCATTGATTGCCCTTCCTTTTCTCCTGATATTCAATTTTCTTCTGCACTAAAGGCTTTCTCTAAAATGCTTTTAAACAAATCCAACTCTTTCATTTTATAAAACAGATAAGGTTTTGCTCCAGTGCTTCCCACCTCTTTCTATTCTTTCCCAGACACCATTTCCACTTAGACTGTTTCCAACCCAGCCACCGAAACCACACTCATCAATTTGCTAATGACCAACTTCATCCCGAATCCACTTTTAGCTCCTATCTTCCTGGAATCCTCTGCCGTGTTTGAAACTTAAGACACTTCTCTCAAATGCTTCCTTGCCTTGCTTTCTTAACACAACATTCTAGTCTTCCTCTGCTTTCTCTGGGCATTTCTTAGTGTCTTTGAACAGTTCATTTTCTCTGTTCCTTAAAGTTGGTGAACCTTAAAATTCTCCTTTCTCTATTCACTTCTTCACTCTGTATACAATTCCTAGATGAAAATGACCAGTCCCAGGGCTTTAATTCCCATCTTTGTAATCATGATCCTCCAAGCTGTACCATCTACTTCAAATCTTTCTCTTGAACTTCAGATCTATGCATCTTAATTGCCTTTCACCACTGCAATGCTACAGTCAATTTTCCAAAATGGTTACAGCAGTATTTCCTATCTCACATTATATTCTAAAACTTTGCTGCTTGCACATTCAGAACTGGAGTCTGATTTTCAAACTTGAACCTGGGCTGACCTTTGTGATTGCTTCAGCTATAAAGTATGAGAGTGATTATATGTGACTTTTGAGACTATGTCTCTTTCCGAAGTCACATGATTTTGTACCTAGCCACCATGCTGTGAGGAAGCCCATGTGATATGAAGATGCCCACATAGAAGGGGACCAAAATCCCTGTCCTCCAGCACATGCTATATTCCAGGCTGAAACCACAATCAATAGCAGTACATATGAATGATTTTAGAAATGGATGCTCCAGCCCTTGGTTATATTGCCTCAGCTGGTGATGTATGGAGTAGAGATTAAACTTTGGCCCAAATGTAAGATCATGATCAAAATAAATGATTTATGCTATTTTAAGCCACTAAGTTTGAGAGAGTTTGTTATGAAGCAATAAATAACCAGAACAATATCTCTATGCAGTACTAAGGAGTGTACCTACACATAGTAAGAATTCAATAAATATTTTGTAGAGATACTAAGGAATGTTGTTTGAGATACGTGTCTATGTTTATCTTTAAAAACTTAATACTGAGTATTTGGGTTGCCTTTAATTTTTTGTTATTAGAACTGGTGCTTCCATGACAACCATCTTTGATTATCATTAGCATAAATTACTACAGGTGAAATTGTGAAGTAAGATATTTGGGTCTTTTTGAAGGCTTTTAGTAAATATTATTAATTTTTTCCCCACAAGTTTGCACTAATTTACATCTCTCCCAATGGCATAATACATCTATGCGGGATGAATAAGTCTTCTTCATGTTTTATTCTTTAGATTTTGGAAATTATATATGCCATATTTATTTTTTAAGTTGTTGCAATGAAATTTTATATGCATACTTGTCACAAAATTCTTTTCTCCAGCTTAACTAAGATATAATTAAAATAAAACATTAAGAGATTTTAAGGTATACAATATGATGATTTGACACACATATATACAATAAAATAATTACCATGATAAGGTTAGTTGACACATTCATCACCTTCCATAACTACCTTTTTGGTGTGATGGTGGTGACACATTTATTTACTCCTCATGCAACTTCCAAGTATCTAATACAGTATTGTGAACTCCAGTTACCATGCTGTACATTAGAGCCCAGAACTTACTCATCTTATAAGTGGTAGTTTGTATTCTTTAAACATCTTCTAATTCCCCCTACTCAGAGCTCCTGGCAGCCAACAGTGTATTCACTGTTTCTGAGTTTGTTTTTTTTTAGATTCCACATATAAGTCAGATCATACAGTATTCGTCTTTCTCAGAAAGGAAAAAGTAAAATCATGCCTCTTTTTAGATGATATGCTTTTATATACAGAAAATCCTAAAGATTCCATAAGAAATTGTTAGACCTAAGAAATGAATTCAGTAAAGTTTCAGGGTATCTTGTGTAAATTCTGTGTATCCAGTAAGAAATTATTGTTATTACAGTTATATTTAATGCCTTTGTGATTTCAAGATTATAGCAGACATCAGGAGAGTAGGAGAACTGGCAGATGAAATAGGTAGAATTTTTCAAGGATTGAAAGAGCAAAAGTCTGAAATGTTACTGAGAGAAGATTTGCAAACTTCATTTGGAGATTTTTTTTTTTAGAGGTCCATGAGTTGTCTGTGAGACTTTGCAAAGTTGCTGCTAATATCTTAATGGTTATTTAAAAATATAGTTAAGGATATGCTGGATCATCTAGATGACCTCTTTGAAAAGAAAGTATGCCTTGGGATTTCAGTGCCTGCATTTCCGTCTCTAATTAAAATCACATTTAAACTACTTAAGGAACAACCGATACAGAAATGTTAAGCTAACAAATGCACACCGATTATTTGGATGTAAACACAATAGTGGGATGGAGCCATCGTGTGGCATCTGGTCATTAGGTGCTCAAAAAAAAAAAACCAACCCAGAAACATTAAAAACTCTATGCATTATGTAACCATGTACAATGGCGATCCTGTCATTATGCATACTAAGTACTTATCAATATGAGTAATAATGAATTCCTAATAATACATTTTCAGGTTGTTGATTCCAGCCACTATTGGGTTAGACACCAATAAAATGTGGTTTCATTAATGATGCAATGCTAAATTTATCTTCAAAGATGTATGAAAGAAATGGAGTCAGCAGAGAGGGAGACAAGATACAGAAGGGAAGGGGGTACTAATCAAGGAAGGCCCCAGAAAAATAGAATATATGGAGTCAAGGGCAGAGATAAGGTTGGCCTTGAAGGAAATGCACAGGTGTGTGTGGAGGGTATCTCATTCCATAGACTTCATAGATAAAAGGATAAGATAGGATGTGTATAGGTTGATAGTTTATTACTTGTATTGATATAGGAGACAAGACTATAGTAGTGAAATTTGATAAGGGTATTTAAAAGTGGCACAAGTTTCAAACGGTTGCAGAGGGTAGGAGAGAAATCAAAAAGACACATAAAATAGCTTATGAACTCCATGATGATAAGGAACCACTCCTATGTTATCCACACCATAACACATGTACCATGATATAACACATAACACTAGACCTGGCACATGGGAAGTGCCCTATAAAACCTGATTAAATTAATGATTAAATGAATAGTGACAGAAGACAAGATCTGAAACTATGAATTGGAAGTGGCAGCAATTCAGAAATTCATGATTTTCTTTAGGTACAGCTAAAGATCTAAGGATCATATCAAATATTATCAAAAGGGAAAAATAATAAGGAAGGTATGCCTTTTCTTCTTCTTGAAACACATTTTTTTCTTGGTTTACACAACAGCACACCTCCTAGGTTTCCTCTTATCTGAATGCTTATTTTCAGTCTCCTTGCTTACATCTCCTTTCTGACCAATCTTTGCATAATGAAATAGCACTTCTATACTTCTTTTTAAAAATATAATGTCATCTACTTCTATGATTTCACATATCCTCCATGTGCCAGTACTTTCCTGATTAATATCTTCAGTTTTGTTCTGTCCCATGAGCTTCAGACTCAGGCATCAATATTTTACTTGACATCTCCCTACTGTTTCCTATTTGGCACCTAAAACCCAGCTGAGACAAAACAGGGCCCTTCATTTTACTTCCATAACCTGTTCTGTTTTTAACCCAACCCCAATAAAAAGCATGACCATTTACAAAGTATTTCTGATTCTTATTTTCCTTTTCTTCCCACATTGAAGTCATGAGCATATGGTGATGGGTTTGCTACTAAAATACATGTAAATCCACTCACTCCGCTTTCTCTCCATGTGCTGCCCCAGCTACTACAAATATCTCCTAACTATATTTCCTACTTCCAGTTTTCTTCTTCCCCAATCACTTTGCACTCAGCAGAGAATGCAAATAACATTGCAGTTCATCCCTACTTAGAATTCTGTGGCTTTTTCATCATGTTTAGAGTAATATCCATGTGACCTAAAAAGCTCTAATGATTTCACCTTTACTAAACTCATTTACCATTGTTCCCTCACAAACTCAGCCAAACTCCCCCCTTTTCTGTTATTTATATACACCGTCTCATCCCACCCCACTTCAGGCCTTTGCACTGATTGCTCCCTCTTGCCGGACTTTCCTGTGGCTGTACTTCTCACCGATCTTGTCTCAGCAAAAATGTCAACTCCTCAGAGAGTAGTTCTCCCTGACCCCTTTATGAAACGGGGCTCCTACAGCTCCTGTCACTCTCTGCCACATGATACATGATCTTATTTTCTGCAGAGCCCTTACCACTATCTGATATTATCTTATTTATTTGATTGCTTATTCATCTTTCTCCAGGATAATCTGAGTTTCACAAGAGGAGGACATTTGATTGCCTTGTTCAGTGATGTATCCTCAGGCTCTAAAATTGGCAAATGGAAAGTGCTCAAATGAAGGAATGAAATTAAGGTTTCTGGTAAAAGAAATAAGGGAAGAAGAGAGACTAGAAGAGTGTGATGACTGGCGGAAAGCCACAAACATCTACTTTCACATTGTTGAGTTGACTCTGACAGTTAAAAGTTTCCATTTCCACCCAGAGGCTAGGCAATTCACTTTGGATCTCTCTGTGCGCTCTGTCCCCTTTCAACTATGCAGAGCTCACCATTAGTTTTTAATAAAAGTTGAATTTCTGAAAACTGCCAGCTATTATGACACAGAAATTGAATGATTCTTTATAAGGAAACCAATTATAATCATAACTGTGTATTAATTTTTTAGCAATTTAAAATTCAGGTAGTGGGACGACTCTCTCCTTCACAATTGATGAAAATATCTACATTTTATGATTTTTAATCAAGGCAACGTTATATTGTCATGTTTATACATGTAGTTTTCACTAGCTAGAAGAGGATGAGGCTATGGGTTCATCCAGCGAGCGCGGTCTGGAGCAGTGTGTGAAATGCTATGAATTCTGGGTCTTGCAGCCTCTCTCCAACCTCCACTGCACAGCAACCTGGTCCTAGACGATCCTGGTTAGTTTTCCATCTTGTATTTACCTGATTTCTACCTGCTAATTTTGTGAATCCATTTATCTTCTAAAAGAAATATTATCACCCATCAGGGTTTTAAAAATAATTTCTCTTAAAACACTAACAGTTTATTTGAAATCTTTACAAAGTCGGGAAGTATTAGTTAAAAATCTTCCTTCTTTCTCTGATTGTTTGATGTAAAAATGATAAGCTCCGCATGTTCTTTTTGAAAAGGCTCAATCAGATGGTGAATAGAGCATGCTGGGCTCAGAATTCATTAATTTGTGCCCTTAAGGCATTATCATAGGTTATTAATATGTAAAAGCTAATTTTCTTAGACTTCTAAATGGTGGTTAGCTACAGTACATAAAGTTACTGAAGCTAATCACCATAAATGACAAGCTGAAATGCAAATTACACAAAAATATTTCATTTTAATTATATCACAATTAAGGACTTTCATTTTCGCAGACGTCTTTTCTGAAGATGTCTCTGGACAAAGCCATCAGAGGTCACAATAAGGTATAATCATGGTCTATGCTTGCCTAGCCCTGCACATGCTCCCCTTCAATTTTATGACATTTCAGCTAGAAAGCACATTTCAATCCTAAATTCAACTAATTGAGAGCTCGGTAAAAATATACAGGCTTGTTTGCACATTTCTTTCCAGAGTAAGGCCATCATAATGGAAACACATGGTTCATTTTGCTTCCAAGACATATAAAGGAATAAGCAGAAGGCTATTTGCAATACTCACCATGAGAAGCAAGATTCAATTCAGTATAAAGATGGGTTTCTTGGCAGTAATTTTGGTGCAGCAAAGACTATATCACTCTTTTTTACTACTAATATATAACCATAAAGACTCCACCAGTGAGCCTTTAGAAGGAAGGAAGGTAAGAGGAGAGGAAGAAACCATTTCTAAAAAGCATCTAAATCATAACAGGTGTGTTTGGTTCCTGTCACTTCCAATCATGAAGAACAGTGTAGGGGGAAAGGTACCCAGTGATATACTATTTAGCATTCAAGAATTTGTAATATATTTTTACCTTTAAGTGTCTCCTTAATGGAAAAAAAACATTTAACTCATCATCTGTACTTTATATTATATAACTGAGTTGCATAATTACAGTAGAGTTCTTTTCATGCCACAGAAACTTTTTCAAGAGTCTAAATAATATGTTGAAAGCTTTTCTTCATCAGAGGAGACACAGCTGTCTTCCTGAAAAGCATTTAAATGCATCATGGAAGTGGGTAACATCAATTAAAAATGGAATGGAATAATATTTGATAGACATTTGAGTGGGTTTTAGAAACAACTGATCCCATGAATATTGTGCTTCCAGAAAAACTGAAGTATCATCATTTATTTTGGGTGAAGAATTTGTAACATTTGTTAACTGTCTTATGTATTACTAGACATAAGTCTATGATAGCAAGGACTCTGACTTTTTTAATCATTTTTTTCCCTCCAGCATCCAGCATAATGCTGGGCACATAGCTGGTGGTCAATAAATATTGCTGAATGAATAACCAATGAACGGAGGCAAATATGAGGTTGTGTGCAAAAGGTATCTGAAGTTCATGAAGATATTTGGCCTAACTAACCTTTTGGATATAACAAGAAACGATTTGAAACAGATCAAACATGTGCAACTGTGTTTTCACAAAAGTAATAATGCCTCATTGTATTTAAAATGGCACAATTTGTCTAAGTTAATTCATATAACACTTATTTGAAATTCATACTTACAAACTTTTAATGGAACTGCCTGCTCTGTGCTTTGGGCTAAGGACACATATGAAAATGCCCTAATGCCAGGTCCTAAGCATGAGAGAATCATATAGGCAGTTAGGTGGAGAAGGGAAAGGGAAGAAAACTTAACAATTATTAAACACCTATTGTCAGAGATTTCTCAATATGGAGGCATGAGTAGGGCGGTAGAAATCTCCTCCAAAAACCATGCATATTTTGAAATACAGCAAATACAACTATTCATAAAACAGAGACCAGAAGATACAATAGCCAGGCTACATCTACATCTGCGAGAACTCAGCATCTCACGAAAAGGGTAAGATACAAAGCCGTGACCCGGTGGGACCCGATCACTTCCCCCACCCCAGCTCACTGGTGGGAGGAAAAGAATCAGAGTGGGGAGGGTAGTGGAAGTGCAGGACTGCTAAATAATCAGCTCTAGTAATCTGCACTGGGAACACAGACACACATTGCATGGTGTACTGGGTATTAGAGAAATGGAAAAGTAAAATCTTAGCCTGAGACTGTGAACAGGTCCCCAGAGCCATTTCCCCAGGGACAAAAGAAAAGCGGGCACTTTAAAAGTCTTAAAGGGACAAGGGCTTAACAGGTAGACAAAATCGTCCTGGCACACTCTGCCCAGCAGGCTGGGAACCTTAAGGAACTTCAGGCGCTCTAACCCCCTGGGTGGCAATGCAGTGCCAAAGCCCCTCACGGCGAGTAAGTAGCCTGCCATTCCTTCCCCCTCACAGGGGCTGCAAGCAAACTGGCTGACCCGCGATTGCTGGGGGCCACCTGGGAACAGCCCCACCCACAGCAACCACACAGAGTCTTCTCGCAGTGCGCAGCTAACTGGGCCAGACCCAGAGCCTGCTGATAGCGCGCAGCTGCCCAGCACAGACAGGAAGCTGGCACAAAGTCCGGAAGGCACGAAGGGGTGCTGTTCTCACGGGAGAACACACGCAGTGTGCCCGTGACCCCCTGGGAGTGCCCTAGGACATCCCGAGGGCCACCTCGCCCATGGCAGCTCAGGGGATTAACCCAGCGACTGCTCCCTGTGTGTGGTGAACCAGCACAGGCAGGGAGAACAGCAAGGCGACCAGCAAGCAGGAAGGGACTTTCTTCTCTGAGCTGACATATGCGCCACTCGCCGACAATCACTTCAATCACCATTAAAAGGCAAAAGAACCCGGGGCAGTCCAAAATCACCCAAACGCCAGACAGAGGGCCTGGTGAGACAGATACAACCAATATTCCTGAAAAAGAATTCAAAATAAAAGTCATAACCATGCTGATGGAGCTGCAGAGAAATATTCAAGACTAAGGGATGAAGTCCGGAGGGAAATAACAGAAATGAAACAAGCAATGGAAGGACTTAAGAGCAGACTGGATGAGGTGCAAGAGACTATTGGTGGAATAGAAATTGGTGAACACGAATACAGAGAAGCTGAGGCAGAGAGAGAGAAAAGGATCTCTTGGAAAGAAAGAATATTGAGAACTGTGTGACCAATCCAATCAGAACAATATTCACATAATAGGGGTACCAGAAGAAGAAGATAGAGAAAAAGGGATAGAAAGTGTCTTTGAAGAAATAATTGCTGAAAACTTCCCCAAGCTGGGGAAGGAAATAGTCTCTCAGACCATGGAAGCCCACAGATCCCCCAAAACAAGGAACTCAAAGAGGACAACACCAAGACATATAATTATTAAAATGGTAAAGATCAAAGACAAGGACAGTGTATTAAAAGCAACTAGAGAGAGAAAAAAGATCACCTACAAAGGAAAACCCATCAGGCTACCATCAGACTTCTCAACAGAAACCTTACAGGCCAGAAGAGAATGGCATGATATATTTAATGCAATGAAACAGAACAGCCTTGAACCAAGAATTCTGTATCCAGCAAGATTATCATTTAAATTTGAAGGAGTGATTAAACAATTCCCAGATAAGCAAAAGCTGAGGGAATTTACCTCCCACAAACCACCTCTACAGGTTATTTTAAAGGTACTGCTCCAGATAGAAGCACTCCCTAAGGCTAAATAGATGTCACCAGAGATAATAAAATAACAGCAAAGAAAGCAGACCAACCAAATACTAACTAAAGGCAAAAAATAAAATCAGCTATCCACAAAAGCAGTCAAGGGAAACACAAAAGATTACAGAATAAACCATCTAACATATAAAGAGTGGGGGAAGAATAAGAAGGGAGAGAAATAAAGAATCATCAGACCATGTTTATAATAGTGTAATAAGTAAGTTAAAGTTAGATGGTTAGATAGTAAAGAAGCTACCCTTGAACCTTTGGTAACCATGAATCCAAAGCGTGCAATGGCAATAAGTACATATCTATCGATAATTGCCCTAAATGTAAATGGCTTGAATGCACCAATCAAAAGACACAGAATCACTGAATGGATAAAAAAACAAGACCCATCTATATGCTGCTGACAAGATACTCTCTTCAAACCCAAAGACATACAAAGAATAAAAGTGAAGGGATGGAAAAAGATATTTCATGCAAACAATAGAGAGAAAAAAGCAGTTGTTACAGTACTTTTATCAGACAAAGAGACTTCAAAACAAAGAAGTAACAGAGATAAAGAAGGACATTACATAATGATTAGTCCAACAAGAGGATATAACCATTATAAATATCTATGCACCCAACATAGGAGCACCAACATATGTGAAACGAATGCTAACAGAATTAATGGAGGAAATAGAATTCAATGCATTCATTTTAGAAAACTTCAACACACCACTCACTCCAAAGGACAGATCAACCAGACAGAAAATAAGTAAGGCCACAGAGGCACTGAACAACACACTAGAACAGATGAACCTAACAGACATCTACAGAACTCTACACCCAAAAGCAGCAGGATACACATTCTTCTCAAGTGCACATGGAACATTTTCCAGAATAGACCACATATTAGGCCACAAAAAGAGCTCAGTAAATTCAAAAAGATTAAAATTCTACCAACCAATGTCTCAGATCACAAAGTTATAAAACTATAAATAAATAGTATAAAGAAAACAGAAAGGCTCACAACACTTGAAGCCTTAACAAAATGCTCCTAAATAATCAATGGATCAATGACCAAATTAAAACAGAGTTCAAGCAATATATGGAGACAAATGAAAACAACAGCACAAAGCCCCTGTGGGAAACAGTGAAGGCAGTTCTAAGAAGAAAGTATATAGCAATCCAGGCCTATTTAAAGAAGGAAGAACAATCCCAAATTGATAGTCTAAAATCACAATTATTCAAACTGGAAAAAGAAGAACAAATGAGGCCCAAAGTCAGCAGAAGGAGGAACATAATAAAGATCAGAGAGGAAACAAAATTGAGAAGAATAAAAGAATAGAAAAAATCAATGAAACCAAGAGCTGGTTCTTTGAGAAAATAAACAAAATAGATACACCCTTAGCCAGACTTATTAAGAGACAAATAATCTACACACATAAACAGAATCAGAAATGAGAAAGGAAAAATCATAACTGACTCCACAGAAATACACAGAATTATTAGAGAAAACTATGAAAATCTATATGCCAACAAACTGGAGACCCTGGAAGAAATAGAAAACTTTCTAGAAAAACACACCCTTCCAAGATGAATGAAGCAAGAAACAGAAAATCTAAACAGACCAATTACCAGCAACGATACTGAATAGGTATTCAAAATTCTACCCAACAACAAAACCCCCGGGCCAGATGGATTCACCACTGAATTTTATCAGACATACAGAGAAGACATAATACCCATTCTCCTTAAGTTTTTCCAAAAAGTACAAGAGGAGGGAATACTTCGAAACTCATTCTATGAAGCCAGCATCATTCAAATACCAAAACCAGGAAAAGACACCACAAAAAAAGAAAATTACAGATCAATATCTCTGACGAACATAGATGCAAAAATACTCAACAAAACATTAGCAAAACAAATAAAAAAATACATCAAGAGGAACACACACCATGATCAAATGGGATTCATCCCAGGGATGCAAGGATGGTACAACATTAAAAAATCCATCAACATCATCCACCACATCAACAAAAAGAAGGACAAAAACCACGTGATCATCTCCATAGATGCTGAAAAAGCATTCGACAAAATTCAACTTCCATTCAGGATAAAAACTCTGAACAAAATGGGTATAGAGGGCAAGTACCTCAACATAATAAAGGCCATATATGACAAACCCACAGCCAACATTATACTTAACAGCAAGAAGCTGAAAGCTATTCACCTAAGATCAGGAACAAGGGAGGGAAGCCAACTCTCCCCACTTTTATTCAACATAGTACTGGAGGTCCTAGCCATGGCAATCAGACAAAACAAAGAAATAAAAAACATCCAGATTGGTGAGGAAGAAGTCAAACTCACTATTTGCAGATGACATGAAATGGTACATAAAAAACCCTAAAGAATCCACTCCAAAACTAGTAGAACTAGTATCTGAATTCAGCAAAGTTGCATGATACAAAATTAACATGCAGAAATCTGTTGCATTCTTATACACTAACGATGAACTAGCAGAAAGAGAAATCAAGAAAACAATTCATTCACAATTGTATCAAAAAGAATAAAATACCTAGGAATAAACCTAACGAAGGAAGTGAAAGACCTATCCCCTGAAACTACAAGACACTCCTAAGAGAAATTAAAGAGGACACTAACAAATGGAAATTATCCCATGCTCCTGGCTAGGAAGAATTAATATTTTCAAAATGTCCATCCTGCCTAAAGCAATCTACAGATTCAGTGCAATATCTATCAAAATAATGACAGCATTCTTCAACAAACTGGAATAGTTCTAAAATTCATAAGGAACCACAAAAGACCCCGAATAGCCAAAGTAATACTGAGAGAGAAGAATAAAGCAGGGGGGATCTTGCTTCCCAACTTCAAGCTCTACTATAAAGCCACAGTAATCAAGACAATTTGGTACTGGCACAAGAAGAGACCCACGGACCAGTGCAACAGAACAGAGAGACCAGATATTAACCCAAACATATATGGTCAATTAATATACGATAAAGGAGCCATGGATATATAATGGGGAAATGACAGCCTCTTCAGCAGCTGGTGTTGGCAAAACTGGACAGCTACATGCAAGAGAATGAAGCTGGACTACTGGGACTACTGTCTAACCCCATACACAAAAATAAACTTGAAATGGATCAAAGACCTGAATGTAAGTCATGAAATCATAAAACTTTGAAAAAAACATAGGCAAAAATCTCCTGTACATGAACATGAGCAACTTCTTCATGAACATATCTCCCGGGCAAGGGAAACGAAAGCAAAAATGAACAAGCAGACTATATCAAGCTGAAAAGCTTCTGTACAGCAAAGGACACCATCAGTAGAACAAAAAGACATCCTATACTATGGGAGAATATATTCATAAATGACATATTCGATAAAGGGTTGACATCCAAAATATATAAAGAGCTCACGCACCTCAACAAACAAAAAGCAAATAATCCAGTTAATAAATGGGCAGAGGATCTGAACAGACACTTCTCCAAAGAAGAAATTCAAATGGCCAACAAACACATGAAAAGATCCTCCACATTGCTAATCATCAGAGAAATGCAAATCAAAATCACAATGAGATATCACCTCACACCAGTTAGGATGGCCCCATCAAAAAGACAAACAACAACAAATGTTGGGAGGATGTGGAGAAAGGAGAACCTTCCTACACTGCTGGTGGGAATGTAAATTAGTTCAACCATTGTGGAAAGCAGTATGGAGGTTCCTCAAAAAACTCAAAATAGAAATACCATTTGACCCAGGAATTCCACTCCTAGGAATTTACCCTAAGAATGCAGCAGCCCAATTTGAAAAGGACAGATGCACCCCTATGTTTATTGCAGCACTATTTACAATAGCCAAGAAATGGAAGCAACCTAAGTGTCCATCAGTAGATGAATGGATAAAGAAGATGTGGTACATATACACAATGGAATATTATTCAGCCATAAGAAGAAAACAAATCCTACCATTTGCAACAACATGGATGGAGCTAGAGGGTATTATGCTCAGTGAAATAAGCCAGGCAGAGAAAGACAAGTATCAAACGATTTCACTCATCTGTGGAGTATAAGAACAAAGCAAAAACTGAAGGAACAAAACAGCAGTTGACTCACAGAACCCAGGAATGGACTAATAGTTACCAAAGGGAAAGGGACTGGGGAGGATGGGTGGGAAGGGAGGGATAAGGAGGAAAAAGGGGCATTATGATTAGCACACATAATGTGTGGGGGGGCACAGGGAAGGCAGTACAAGACAGAGAAGACACATAGTTACTCTATAGCATCTTACTACACTGATGGATAGTGACTGCAATGGGGTATGTGGTGGGGACTTGATCATGGGGGGAGTCTAGTAACCATAACGTTGCTTATGTAGTTGTACATTAATGATACCAAAAAAAACCAAAAAACAAAAAAACGTATAGTTTACAGCAATCCCTTAAAAAAAATACCTATTGTGTGTCAGGCTCTGTAATAGTCATTTTGTATTCATGATCTCATTTAATCTTTATTATATCCCTACAATGTGGGTGTTTTTCTCTTTAATATTCTTTTTCTTTTTTAAAGATGAAATTTAGTAAAGTTATGTAACTTGTATAAATTTCTACATCTAAGCAGGTAAAGAGCAATTTTTACCTCAAGTCTGATTCCAAAGTTCATGTTCATTCCACTCTACCACTTGAAAAGAAAATTACTGGTTAAGCACTTCCTCCAACCTGTTTTGCGGAAAGGATTTTGACCATTATACCTTTATTGTTACTGGAAGAGGCATTATAAGAATACTTACACTTCACGGAAACAGAAGTAGGTCTTAAGGGATTATGGAAAATTGGTTTCTTGTTATAAAAGCCACTTCTTAAAGCAAACCAAGTTTTAGCTGTCAATTTAAAAAGGACAGACACATATATAACTCAGAAATATAAGACTGCAGTATCCAATGTTTCAAAATTTTTATTTTTATTTTTGTAATTGTGCCTTTTCTAAAATACACTGCACAAAATCCTGGGAGAGAATTTACAGTTAACCATGACTAGATGGAAATACTAAATATTTACGTGGTTTAGTTTCTTCATGTTTAAAAACAGATATTAAATGATGTTTTCTCTTTGTAGAATATAATATTAGAGCCAGTCGTCATATTTTAGTAAAGATCATAAAATTAATCTTTTAATTTTAATTCAATCATGGCTTATTTAATTGTGTGTCGTGATGTATTATTTTGTGTATATTCAGATTTCAAGAACAATTGTCAAACACCTGGGCTGTACATAAAGGAGCAAAACATAAAATCGGAATTATGAGTCACTACAATTACTTCATCAAAGTTGTGTTTTTAAGACTTTGAATTCTCAGAACAATTTTCAAAGTTTTCATAGTTAAATAAACTGATTTATAAAATGCTTTACTATTCCTTTTAAGTTATTAGGATATTAGACATAATGATTTCTAATAAAAAGGCTATTTCATTCTTTTTGATGTTAAACCATGATTTATTGTTCAAAGAATACTATTAAAGTTTCCTCTGACTGCATCTGTGTGTACATCTGAATGTGTGTTTGTGTTGACGAAAATGGTAAATACCGTTGCGTTTTGGAAAATTGTAATAGATTATGCCCTGGTGTAAGAATCATTATAATCACAATTCTTTTAAAAGCATTAAAACTTGAAGTATATATTTCCTTGCTTTTACATTAAAATAGCATTTTTTCTAGCAACTTTTCTTAGAGTAGTTAAAATCCTTAATAACCAAAAAAATCAGACTTTACATTAGAACATAGACTTTTGAAAAAAACTGAAATTATGTACATCTGTTTCCTAGCAAATAAAAAGAAGTTTACTCACTGTGTCCAAAGGAAAAGAAATTATGCAATATAAAGTTTCATTATGTATATAAGTAATTTACATCAAGTGTTGAAGAGATTGTAGGGGAAGGTCGCAGAGAGGGCACGACCCATGAATTGGACCCAGGAATTGGAGGTTCACGCCCTCCACCCCCATTCCTTGAAATGTACCTTTCACTTACCATCCCCATTCTCGAAGCTGCCCCAAGGATATCACCTTGAGATAGGGATGTGGTGTTGAGACCATATGGACTGAATACATGACGTGAACCCAG
>JAVSCE010017143.1:0-20838 GCA_032199065.1 Smutsia gigantea | reverse complement strand
TTAAATATATCATGCCATTCTCTTCTGGCCTATAAGGTTTCTGTTGAGAAGTCTGATGATTGTCTGATGGGTTTTCCTTTGTAGGTGATCTTTTTTCTCTCTCTAGCTGCCTTTAATACCCTGTCTTTATCTTTGATCTTTTGCCATCTTAATTATTATCTGTCTTGGTGTTGTCTTCCTTGGGTCCCTGGTGTTGGGAGATCTATGAGCTTCAGTGGACTGCGAGACTATTTCCTTCCCCAGCGAGGGAAAGTTTTCAGCAATTATTTCTTTAAAGACACTTTCTATCCCTTTTTCTCTCTCTTCTTCCTCTGGTACTCCTATATTGCGAATATTGTTCCGTTTTGATTGGTCACACAGTTCTCTTAATATTCTTTCATTCCTAGAAATCCTTTTATCTCTCTCTGCCTCAGCTGCTCTGTACCCCTGTTCTCTGTTTTCTATTCCATTAACAGTCTCTCGCATCTCATCCATTCTGCTGTTAAGCCCGTCGATCGTTTGTCTGATTTCTGTATTGTCTTTCCTCAGTTCCCTCACTTCCTCCCTCAGCTCTTGCACATTTCTCTGTAGGTCCATCAGCATGGTTATGACTTTTATTCTAAATTTTTTTTCAGGGAGGCTGTGCATTTCCATCCCTTCAGACTCCCTCTCTGGGGTTGTCTGGTTGATTTTGGTCTGAACCATATTCCTCTGTCTTTTCATGGCTGCATAATTTGGTCACTGATAGTTGCCACGTATGTCAGCTGGGCTCTTTAAGACTTTAAAAAGAGAAGAAAAAAAAAGAGAAAAAAAGAAAAAAGGAAAGAAAGAAAAAAAGAAAAAAAGAAAAAACAAAAACAAAAAACAAAAAAAAAACAAAAAAAAATGCCTACCAGACGTAGATTCTGTGGGAATGCTCTAGGTGGTGCTATTGCCCCACTATTCCACAGCTGTGACTGTGCCGCTCCGCAGGGCCCTTTATCGCTCTGGCAGGGGTGGGAACGAATAGGAGGCTGTTGATCTCAGTGAGAAGTGTTAAGTATGGCTACGCTTCCTCAGTCGCCAACTAAGGTGTCTGAAACTCCCCAGGACTCCCAGCCTGCTGTGCTGAGTGTGCTGGGGCGATCCAGCTCCTCCGCTGGGCTCCTGTCTCTTTAAGACCGCAGAGGAAAGTGCGCACTTTTTTTTTCCTTCCCGGAGCCGGCTGCAAGCACCCTGGCGCGTTCCCCGCTCAGATCCTGCCCCTCTGTCTCTCCAATCTCCGCTGCACTGCACGATGTGGGTCAGCGCTCCCTGTGCAGATCACCGGGGCTGGCTACTTCGCGGGGTGTACTTCCACTCCCTCCCGGCTCTGAATCCTCTCCTCCCGCCGGTGCACTGGGGTGGGGGAGGGCTCGGGTCCCGCCGGGTCGCGGCTCCGTATCTTACCTGCCTCTTGGGGTGCCGAGTCCTCTCGGGTGTAGCTGCACACTGTGCGCTTTCCTGTGTATTCTCGTCTCTCTTTTAGGAATAGATGTATTTTCTGTGTTTTCGTAGATAAATATAGTGTTGGGAGGAGATTTCTGCTGCCCTGCTCACACCGCCATCTTCCCGGAAGTCGAGTGTCTTTCATTTTAATAATGCTTCTAATCTTGAAGTTGGCTTTGTCTGATATTAGCATACTTATATAAATCCACCAGCTCTTCTTTGTTTAGTGTTTGCACAATAGACAATATCATTTACAATTGTATTGGCAGACATCAAGTGTAGTGGAATAAATCTAACATAAAAGTTATAAGACCTCCATGTGAAAACAAAAAAGTATTATTCAGGGAAATTAAAGAAGAGTTAAAATAAAGTGGAGAATATCATCATGCTCATGAAATGACAGATTCCATATTGTAAAGATGGCAGTTCTCCTCACATTAATATATTAATGATAATATGTAATTTCAAAATAATCTTTACTTTTCTTTTGCAGTAATTGTATGTCAGAATATAAACTTTGCATAGCCATGCAAGGACTCCAGAACAGTCAAGGGAATGTTTAAGAAAAATAACAAAGCTGGAGGACTTACACCATCACATAGTAAGACATATTATATAAAACTACAGTAATTTCTAATGTGTCATTTATTCCATTTATTTAATCAAAAGTAACTACACTAATATTCCATTAGTAATTGCATAAAAATTTGATTGGCACAAAACATTAAAGCTATGAAAGGGCTTATTATTTCCTAAAAGGTTGTGTATAATGTTCTTAGCAAATGAGAAAATATTTAGTTTAGTGGTGTGCTTTAACCTTTAAATATTGGTCTTGGGACAGTTCTATAAAATTATATATGTTTACTTCATTAATACTCTCTTTAGAAAATAAATTAATCATAAATCAGAATCTGCAGAACAAATTAGTAATATAGCACACATATCATGAACAGATAATAAAACATAAGCAAGGAGTACACATCAGGGAGTGTAATGATTCCTCAGTAAATAACTGTTGATGTAATTCATCATTTAAGTTGATTAGTAGAAAATGCCAGGAAGCATCAGTACATGTTCCACAATGCCCTTGGTACAATTCCATAGCCATTAATATTAAAAAATAATAATAATATCAGAATATAAATACAGTTTCTCAACCTGGTAAAAAGTACATCTCAGAAACCTAGAGTTACCAAGGATGCATGGATTGATTATACATAATCTATGTCTCAAAATATAAATTGTGTATCCTTTTTCAAAAGAGGGTGTCCTGTACGTGCTGGCCTTCTAGAGTCAGTGAGAGCCATTAATTTAATGAATATGTATTAAGAAATTACTTTGGGCAATATATTTCATTAAGTATGGTGCAGATAAAAGACAAGTCAGATATAGAATGTGCTTTGTCATAGTTTTTAAATTATATTGCCTATGGTGTTTCACAATTACATATCTATGTCTACATTATCTGTTTTCTCATGCATTTTTATCAGATGAATTGTCTGATAATTTTGATACTGGATGTGTATGTGTATATGTTTATGTGTATAAGTTGGATAGCAGTGGGAATAATTGAATTGACTTACAGTCTAAAATTAAAATGGCCCATCTAAAACCATACATGTAGTTGTTTATTTATTTTTTTTATTTTGGTATCATTAATATACAGTCACATGAGCAACATTGTGGTTACTAGATTTCCCTCATTATCAAGTTCGCACCACATACCCCATTATAGTCACTGTCCAGCAGCATGGTAAGATGCTATAGAGTCATTACTTGTCTTCTCTGTGCTATACTGCCTTCCCCATTAGGTGTTTATTTTTTAAAGCTTACTGAATAGTTATGCTCATATATTTATAACTATTAAAATTCATTAAGGGAATATATGAAAACACAGTAAGTCTTTAACTTTACTTTCATAAATTTTATTTGAAATAAGTACTGGCTTCTGAAGTTGAATAAACTAATTCAATATTTTCTCACTGACAAGGAATATGTATGTTAGTCTTTCAGAATGTACAAAATATAGATTTTTTAGGTTTGTGTGACTGTAATTATTACTTTATCAAATCTGCCCCTTTTGGTGAATACTTTAACTTAATTTTGACCAAATTAAATGCCAGATATAATGTATTATATTTCATATTTCTACCTACTAAAATCATAATGCTGATTTATTTCTGTGATCTTCTATTTAAAGTATAAACAAGAACTATTAAACTCTCATTGTAGAAAGGAAATTTTTATTATTAACATGCATTCTAACTGGGGAGTCTCATGCTGCTATGAAATATCAGTCTTCCTTCAAGATACATTTGTTCATTACGTGTGTCCAGGG
The DNA here is from genome assembly GCA_032199065.1 of Smutsia gigantea. Classification (NCBI taxonomy): domain Eukaryota; kingdom Metazoa; phylum Chordata; class Mammalia; order Pholidota; family Manidae; genus Smutsia; species Smutsia gigantea. The sequence continues at coordinate 17,054 of JAVSCE010017143.1, read as the reverse complement.
ACCAGGCAATGATTCCATTCTGGGCCCGGCCTGCATTCTTGCCTCCTGTTGTCATCAGCTCCCTAAGTGATTCTGCAACCCTTGTCCCCAGTGACCTGCCCATTGTATTTCTTCCTGTGCAAACACTGTTTTACCAATACAGATGAACACTCTCTCCTCCTCCCTAATTTGCTCTAATAAAATCCCCATTTTTCACAAACAGGAGGATATTCATTTTTCCTGCCTCATTTTTCAAGTACCAAATCATGGCATTTCAAAATTTAAGTAAACAAAAAGTCCAGTTTTTCATAGTGACAGCACCTGCACTGATGTATGAACCTGAAAGACCAAATGACTTATTCCTGATGATATTTGAAGAAGCCCCTTGTATTTCTAAAACATGTCAAAATGATTTGTTTTGGCATTGTATTATGGCCCTTGTTTATATAAGTTCTTAGTAGGCTATGTTTCATTATCTAGGGTGTATGTCCTTGTTATAAATTAGATCCCATGTGCTAAAATCTCAGAGGTTCAAAGGACAGATAATACCATGTACTCCTTTTTAAATCTCATAAGCTTGGAAGCTGCCTAATTGACTTAATTGAAATTTTCGAAGCAGTACAAACAGTGACAAATATGAAACTTGGTTTTTTTTTTATCCTTTAGAGGGAACTGAAGTACAAGTATGTCTAGACAGTCTCCAAGATGGACAGAACCTGTTTTCTGTGAGGGAAAAATAAGTGTCAGAGAAATTGCCTATTCATTTTTGTTCCAATCACAGAACCATAGAGATGTGTTTTAAGAAGAAAGTGCTTGTAGCCACCAACACAAGGTTGTACCTGTCTCCACACTACCCTGTGTGCATGAACAGTGACGAATGAAAAGGGCTGTAAGAAGCAGACGTTCACTTTGGATCTAGGTCTCTGCCTCTCAGGGGTGAGTAGCTAAGAACCCATGACTTCAAAGTGCCAAAAAGTTCTCCTTGCTATTTTCCCGCGACTGTAGTGGGGGATGGTGATACACTTCACAGTGATTAAAAGGTTTAGATCTGGAGTTAGAATGCAAAATTGCAAAAGCCTCCTTTACCTCTTCATCCTTGTGGGATTTGGGGGAGGGGTGACCCTTGAGCCCTACCTGAGTGTTCATATTAATGTGTAATTAAAATAAAACAACTGCACAAATTTAAAGTGTGTAATTTCTCATGCTTTGATATCGTTAGACACCAGCCAAATCCACCACAAGCAAGTAGTGAACATATTCATCACTCCCAAAGGTTTACTTATACGGCTTTTAATTCCTCTCCTCTGGCCCCCCGTCTTTCTCCCATTGTCCCAGGCAATCACTGATCTGCTCTCTGTTACTATAGTTTACATTTTCTGAAATTTTATATAAATGGAATTATACAAAAATACAGAAATATATATATATTGGGTGGTAAGCTCTGGCTTTTTTCACTGAGCATAATTTCAACAGTGATTCATGTTGTTGTGTGTATTGTTTATTGCTTTTTATGTTATAATAGGATTCCATTCTGTGGATATACCACAATTTTTTTAAAATCTATTTCCCTGTTAACAAACATTTGGGTTGTTTCAAGTTTTTCACTATATTACTAATAAAGGTAGTGTGAACCTACTGGTACAGGCTTTTCAACAACATACATTTTATAAAAATGTTTGTCAAATATTGAGGATTAGAGTGGCTGGGTTGCATTAGGTGTATGCTTAACATTTTTAGAAACTGCTAAACTCTTCCAAAGTGGTTATATTTTACATTCACACAGGAAAGTCTATGAGTTCCAATTTCTCCACATCCTTGCCAACACTTGTATTGTCAGCTATTTAACTGTAGTCATTCTAACATTTCATTGTGACATTAATATGCATTTCCCTGGGGTTTAGTGAAATGGAACAACTTTGTAGTGTTTAATTTCATTTCTTTATCTTCTTTGGTGAAGTGTCTTTTCTAATTTTTGCCTGTTTCTTATTAGGTTGTTACTGTTCATACTAGGTTTTAGCATTATACATTCTAGATGTAAACCATTTTCAGATATATACTTAACAAATATTTTTTCTCCCCTTTTGTGCCTTGACTTTTCATCATTTCAGCAGTGTCTTTCAAAGATTTTTCAATTTTGTTATACTATAATTCAACATTTTTTATGGATACTAGTTTTAAAATCACATCTAAGAAGGTTTGCCTAACCCAAACTTAGGTTAATATTTATTTATGTCTTTGATTTATTTCAGAGGTATTTGTATATGTTGTCTGAATTGATTCAAGTTCATTATTTGAATGTGGATAGTCATTGTTCCAGTACACTTTGTAGAAAGACTATCCATTCTCCACTGAATTAATTACATTTGCAACTTTGTCAAAAATCATATTCTGACATTGTCAATATATGCCACTTATATATGGGTTTATTTTGGGGGTCTACACTCAGGTACACTTATATAATTTGACTCTTTATAAAATACAGTACTTTAAAATGAACTGTATAGTAAGTAAAGCTTTATAACTTCATACTAATTTTTAAAGTAAGTTATTATTAACCCTCTGAGTTGGTTCTTATTTTTTAAAGTTGTTTTGGCCTTTTTAGGTTTTTTGCATCTCTAGCTAAATATTACTTGGAAGTTTCTTTAAAAATAAACTGCTGGGATTTTGATTGGGATTATATAGAATCTATAGATCACTTTTGGGAGAATTTATATCTTAAAGATAGTGAGTCTTCAGACTTACACACCAGATACAACTTTCTATTTATTTAGGTCCCTAATTCCTTAGCTAAGTTTTATAGCTTTCTGTGAACAGATTTTGTTCATCTTTTGTCAGATATGTCCCTAAGTATTCCACTTCTGTTGTTATTATACCAAATGATATTTAGTTTTTAAAAATTGTGTCTGACTATTCTTTGCTAGTATGTAGAAATAAAATGTATTCTGAAACCTTGCTAAACTTACTTTTTATTTCTGGAAACTTTTTTGTAGACTCCATCGGATTTTCTATATAGATGATTGTATTATTTATGCATAAAAACAATTTCACTTTTTCCTTTCCAATATGCACATTTATTTATTTTCCTTGTTTTTAAAATTTTTTTTGCACTGTCTTGAACTCCTAGGAATACATTAAAGTGGTAAGAGTGGGTACTCCTGTTTATTCTTGATTTTAGAGAGAAAGAGTTCAGTTTTAAACAATTAAGTGCAATACTAGCTGTAACTTTTTTGTAGATGCCTTTATCAGTTTAACAAAGTTTCCTCCTATTCCTAGTTTGCTGAGAGTTTTAAGAGAATGATTTTCAGGTTTTGTCAAGTAATTTCTTTAGCCATATTAAGATGATTTTTAAAAATATTGTACTCTATTCATATGGTGAGTTACATTAGTTTATTTTTCTAATGTTAAACCAACTTTAAAATCCTGGGATAAAACCTAGAGAGTCATAATGTTTCACCCTTGTTATATATTATTGGATTTCAGATGTTAACATTTGTTTAAGATTTTTGCATCTAAGTTCATGAGGGATGTTGGTTTGTCAGTTTTTCTCTTTTCTTTCTTAATGTGTTTACATGATTTTAATATCAGGATAATGTTGACTGGATAAAATTCTTCAGTTTTCTGGAAGGGCTTGCTCATACATGGTAATTTTTTCATAAATGTTTATTAGATACAACTGGTGAATCCCTTTGAGCCTGTTGGTGTATGGTTCTAACTTCAAATTCAATTAATTTAAATTACAAGGTGCTATTCAAATTGTTTGTATATTGTTGAGTGAACTTTGGTGGTTTATATCATGGAATTTAACAATTTCATCTAAATTGTCAAATTCATTAGCATAAAGTTCTTCATAATATTCCCTTATCTTTTTTGTATCATCATCTGTACAGTAATGTCAAAACTTGCTTTCCAGACTTTGTTAATATTTGTCCTTTCCTGCTTTTTCCTGGTGAGTTTGACTAGTACAAGAGTTGGTAAATGTTTTCCTGTGTAGAATCAGATACTGAATATTTTAGGCTGCAGCCCACATCAGTTGTCTATTGCATGTTCTTGTTTTTCTTTTTTGTATTTGATAAAAAACACCTAACAAAATCTGCCCTCCTAAAATCTTATAAGTACTCTATAGTATTATTAATATACACACATTATTGTATAGCAGATATCTAGTACTTTTATCTTTCATGACTAAATCTCTATGCACATTGAATAACTCTCCACTTCTCCTCCCCCCAGCCCCTGGAAACCACCATTTTGCTTTCTGCTTTTATGAATTTGACTAAGTTAGCTACCTCATATGAGTGGCATCATTCAGAATTAGTCTTTCTGTGTCTGTTTTATTTCACTTAGTATATTGTCCTCAGGATTGAGCTATGTTGTAGCATATAGCAGAAACTGATATACAAAACTGATTAACAAAAATTAGATTAAAAAGTGAGCAAAGGATTTGAATAGACATTTCTGCAAAAAAGACACCCAAATGCCCAACAGGTGTAAGTAAAGAAGTTCAGTATCACTAATTATTGGGAAAAATGCAAGTCAACCACAATGAAATACCACTTTACTCCTGTTAAGATGGCCATTATCAAAAAAAAAGGAAAGAAATGCTAATCATCAGGGAAATGCAAATCAACACCACAATGAGATACCACTTCACACCAGTTAGAATGGCCACTATCCAAAAGACAAGAAATAACAAGTGTTGATGAGGATGTGGAGAAATGGGAACCCTCCTACACTGTTGGTGGAAATATAAATTGGTAAAACCACCATGGAAAACAGTTTGGAGGTTCCTAAAAAAACTAAAATAGAAATACCATTTGACCCAGTAATTCCACTTCTAGGAATTCACCCAAAGAAAACAAAATCCCTGATTTGAAAAGATATAAAATATGCACTCCTGTGTTTATTGGTGCATTATTATTTATGTTTGCCAAGGTATGGAAGCAACCTAGGTGTACATGAATAGATAAAGATGTGGTACATATCCACAATGGAATATTTTTAGCTATAAAAGAAAAGAAATCCTCCCATTTCCAACAACATGGATTGATCTAGAGGGTATTATGCTCAGTGAAATAAGCCAGGCAAAGAAAGATAAATACCATACAATCTCACTTATTTGTGGAATATAAAAACAAAGCAAAACAGGATGAACAAAATAGCAGTAGACTTATAGACACCAAGAAGTGGCTGGTGGTGGTTACCATGGGGGAGGGATTGGAGTGGGTGGGAGAGTGAGGGGGAAAAAGAGGCACAAAAGTTCTCAATCATAATATAAGTTGGTCGTGGGGATAGTAGTGCAGCATGGAGAATATAGTCAATGATTCTATAAAATCTTCCTATGTGGACAGATAGTAACCTCTCTAGAGAGAGTGAGAGTGTAATAATATGGGTAACTATTGAGTCACTGTGTTGTTGTATATTTAAAACCAACATAAGATTATACATCAATACTTCAATTAAAAAAAAGAAAAAGAAAACAAATGCTGACCAGAATGTAGAGAAACTGAAACACATGTGCACTATTGGTGGAAATATAAAGTGGAAGAGCCATTAATATGAAAGTCCCTTAAGAAATTAAAAATTAAACTGCTACACGATCCCACATCTGCATATTTATTCAAAAGAATTAAAATCAGGATCTCAAAAAGATAGCACTTTCATGTTCATTGCAGCATTGTCCGCAATAGCCAAGAGGTGGAAACAACCTAAATGTCCATCAAAGAAGAAATGGATAAATGGTGGCACATATATATACAGTGGGATATTATTCAGCCTGCAAAAAGAAAGAAGTCCTTTTGTTTTTTAACAACCTTTAAAAAAAACTCATAGTACACAGGTCATACAAAGTCAGATCCAAGGCCAAATTTGACCCATAGCCAGTATTTGCTAGAACTGGTGGCCTCAAGTTGTATCAATTTGTTGACCTTCTCAAAACACCATCTTTTACTTCATTGATTTTTTTGGTTCACTGATTTTTCATTTTTTCCTTGTCCTTAATATTGACTCTGATCTTTCATAATTTCTTTGTTCAAATATTTTCAATTTAATTTTCTTGTCACTTTCTAGTTTCTAATGTGGAAGCTAAATTTATTTCTAATAATGTTATTTATTGATATAATATTCCTCCTAAGTCCTGCTCTAGTGGCACCCCACACATTTGATATGCTGTGTGCATTATGGTCTACCTTCATAAATATTCCATGTGTACTTGAAAAAAATGTGTATTCTGATGTTATGTGGAGTGCTTTAAATGTCGGTTAGGTCAAATTGGTTGATAGTGTTCCTTTTAAGTTTTCTATATCCATAGTGACTTTCTGGCTATTTCTTCTATCAGTTTGTGAGATAGAACTTTTGATTATCCAGGGATAATTATGGGTTTTCTATTACTTCTTGCAATTCTGTTAGTTTTTGTTTCATGTATTTGGAAATCCTGTTATAACATGCAAAACAATACAGGATTGCACATGCTGTTGATGAATCGAACTGTCTGTCTTTATGACCTTAACTTCTTTATACCTTGTCATATTTTTTAATCCAATATTTACTTTGTGTTTAGGTGTATGCATTAATATACCTTTCCATATTTCCTTTGACTAGTTTCCATCTTTACTTTAAGCTTGTTATTGTCTTTATACTTAAACAGATTTCTTGCAAGCAACATACATTTGAGACTTGCTTTTCTTAATCTAATCTGATAAACTCTGACTTTTTATTGAAGTGTTTTGACCATTTATTTTAATTGTGATTATTAATACCACCTTGCTATTTGTTTTTTATTGGTACCCTCTATATTGTGTTCCCTTTTTCCTCTTTTCCTGCTTTTTATATATATATGACATTTTACTTATTTATAATTTTGTTTTTATAGTTTATTTTGGTATCATAAATCTACAATTACATGTGCAATATTATGGTGATTAAACTATCCCCTTCATCAAGTCCCCCCCACCAACCCCATTACACTCACTGTCCATCAGCATAGTGAGATGCTATAGAATCACTACTTGTCTTCTCTGAGTTGAACAGCCCTCCCCTAACCCCCCTACATGACATCTGCTAATCATAATGCCCCTTTTTCCCCCTTGTCCCTCCTTTCCGACCCACCCTCCTCCCCAGTCCCTTTCCCTTTGGTAACTACTAGTCTGTTCTTGGGTTCTGTGAGTCTGCTGCTGTTTAGTTCCTTCAGGTTTTTCTTTGTTCTTACACTCCACATATGAGTGAAATCATTTGATACTTGTCTTTTTCAGCTTGGCTTATTTCACTGAGCATAATACCCTCTAGCTCTATTCATGTTGTTGCAAATGGTAGGATTTGTTTTCTTCTTATGGCTGAATAATATTCCATTGTGTATATGTACAACATCTTCTTTATCCATTCATCTATTGATGGACACTTAGGTTGCTTCCATTTCTTGGCTATTGTAAATAGTGCTGCAATAAACATAGGAGTGCATATGTCTTTTTCAAATTGGGCTGCTGCATTCTTAGGGTAAATTCCTAGGAGTGGAATTCCTGGGTCAAATGGTATTTCTATTTTGAGGCTTTTGAGGAACCTCCATACAGCTTTCCACAATGGTTGAACTAATTTGCATTCCCACCAGCAGTGTAGGAGGGTTCCCTTTTCTCCACATCCTCGCCAACATTTGTTGTTGTTTGTGTTTTCGATGTTGGCCATTCTCACTGATGTGAGGTGATATCTCATTGTGGTTTTAATCTACATTTCTCTGATGATTAGCGATGTGGAGCATCTTTTCATGTGCCTGTTGCCCATCTGAATTTCTTCTTTGGAGAAGTGTCTATTCATGTCCTCTGCCCATTTCTTAATTGGATTATTTGCTTTCTGTTTGTTAAGGTGCATGAGTTCTTTATATATTTTGGATGTCAACCCTTTATCAGATACGTTTTTTATGAATATATTCTCCCATACTGTAGGATGTCTTTTTGTTCTACTGATGGTGTCCTTTGCTGTACAGAAGCTTTTCAGCTTGATATAGTCCCACTTGTTCATTTTTGCTTTTGTTTCCCTTGCCCGGGGAGATATGTTCATGAAGAAGTCGCTCATGTTTATGTCCAAGAGATTTTTGCCTATGTTTTTTCTAAGAGTTTTATGGTTTCATGACTTACATTCAGGTTTTTGATCCATTTTGAGTTTATCTTTGTGTATGGGGCTATACAGTAGTCCAGTTTCATTCTCTTACATGTAGCTGTCCAGTTTTGCCAACACCACCTGCTGAAGAGTCTGTCATCTCCCCATTGTATATCCAAGGCTCCTTTATCAAATATTAATTGACTGTATATGTTTGGGTAAATGTTTGGATTTTCTATTCTGTTCCACTGGTCTGTGGGTCTGTTTTCGTGCCAATACCAAATTGTCTTGATTACTGTGGCTTTGTAGTGGAGTTTGAAGTTAGGGAGCATGGTTCCACCTGTTTTATTCCTCCTTCTCAGGATTGCTTTGGCTATTCAGGGTCTTTGTGGTTCCATATGAATTTTAGAATTATTTGTTTCAGTTCATTGAAGAATTCTGTTGGTAGTTTGATAGGGATTGCATTGAATCTGTAGATTGCTTTAGGTAGTATAGCCATTTTGACAATATTTATTCTACCTAGCCAAGAGCGTGGGATGCATTTCCATTTGTTAGTGTCCTCTTTAATTTTTCTTAGGAGTGTCTTGTAGTTTTCAGAGTATAGATCTTTCACTTCCTTCGTTAGGTTTATTCCTAGGTATTTTAGTCTTTTTCATGCAATTGTGAATGGAATTGTTTTTCTGATTTCTCTTTCTTTTTGCTTATTGTTAGTGTATAGAAGCAACAGATGTCTGTGTGTTAATTTTGTATCCTGCATCTTTGCTGAATTCAGATATTAGTTCAAGCAGTTTTGGAGTGCGGTGTTTATGGTTTTTTATGTTCAATAACATGTCATCGGCAAATAGTAACAATTTGACTTCTTCTTTACCAATCTTGATGCCTTGTGTTTCTTTGTTTTGTCTGATTGCCATGGCTAGGACCTCCAGTACTCTGTTGAATAGCAGAGGAGGGAGTGGGCATCCCTGTCTTGTTCCCAATCTTAGGTGAAAAGCTAGCAACTTCTCGCTGTTAGGTATGATGTTGGTTGTGGGTTTGTCATGTATAGCCTTTATGATGTTGAGGTACTTGCCCTCTACACCCATTTTGTAGAGAGTTTTAATCATGAATGGATGCTGAATTGTGTCAAATGCTTTTTCAGAATCTATGGAGATGATCATGTGGTTTTTGTTCTTCTTTTTGTTGATATGGTGCATGATGTTGATGGATTTTCAAATGTTGTACCATATTTGCATCTCAGAGATAAATCCCGCTGACCATGGTGTATGATCCTCTTGATGTATTTTTGAATTCGGTTTTGTTGAGTATTTTTGCATCTACGTTCTTCAGGGATATTGGTCTGTAATTTTCTTTTTTGGTGAGACTTTGCCTGGTTTTGGTATTACAGTGATGCTGGCTTCATAGAATGAGTTTGGAAGTATTCCCTCCTCTTCTATTTTTTGGAAAACTTTAAGGAGAATGGGTGTTATTGCTTCTCTGTATGTGTGGTAGAATTCAGAGGTGAATCCATCTGGTCCGGGGTTTTGTTCTTGTGTAGTTTTTTGATTACCACTTTAATTTTGTTGCTGGTGATAGGTCTCTTTAGGCTTTCTGTTTCCTGCTTGGTCAGTCTTGGAAGGTTGTATTTTTCTAAGAAATTGTCCATTTCTTCTAAGTTTCCAGCTTATTAGCATATAGATTCTGATAATATTCTCTTATAATTCTTTGTATTTGTGTGGGGTCTGTTGTTATTTTTCCTTTCTATTTCTGATTCTGTTAATGTATGTAGATTCTCTTTTTCTCTTAATAAGTCTGGCTAGGAGTTTATCTATTTTGTTTCTTTTTTCAAAGAATCAGCTCTTGGTTTCATTGATTTTTTCTCTTGTTTTATTCTTCTCAATTTTATTTATTTCTTCTCTGATCTTTATTATGTCCCTCCTTCTGGTGACTTTGGGCCTCAATTTTTCTTCTTTTTCTAATTTCAGTAATTGTGTCTTTAGACTATTCATTTCGGAATGTTCTTCCTTCTTTAAATAGCCTGGATTGCAATATACTTTCCTCTTATAACTGCCTTTGTTGTGACCCACAGAAGTGGTGGCTTTATGTTGTCATTTGTCTCCATATATTCTTTGATTTTTGTTTTGATTTGGTCGTTAACCCATTTATTAATTAGGAGAATGTTGTTAAGTCTTCATCTGTTTGTGAGCCTTTTTGTTTTCTTTCTAAATTTATTTATAGTTTTATACCTTTGTGATTTGAGAAGTTGATTGGTAGGATTTCAATATTTTTTAATTTACTCAGATTCTTTTTGTGGCCTAGTATGTGGTTTATTGTGGAAAATGTTGCATGTGCACTTGAGAAGAATGCGTATCCTATTGCTTTTGGGAGTATAGTTCTGTAGATGTCTGTTAGGTTTATCTGTTCTAGTGTGTTGTTCAGTGCCTCTGTGTCTTCACTTACTTTCTGTCTGCTTGATCTGTCCTTTGGAGTGAGTGGTGTTTTGAAGTCACCTAAAATGAATGCATTGCTATTTCGTCCTTTAATCCTGTTAGTATTTGTTTCACATATGCCGGAGCTCCTGTATTTGGTGTATATATATTTATAATGGTTATATCTTCTTGTTGGACTGACCCCTTTATCATTATGTAATGTCCTTCTTTATCTCTTTCTACTTTCTTTATTTTGAAGTCTATTTTGTCTGACTTCAACACCTGCTTTTTTCTCCTTGTTGTTTGCATGAAATATCTTTTTCCATCTCTTCACCTTTAGTCTGTGTATATCTTTGGGTTTTAGGTGAGTTTCCTGTACGCAGCATATAGATGGGTCTTTCTTTTTTATCCATTCTGTTACTCTGTGTCTTTTGATTGGTGCATTCAGTCCATTTACATTTAGGGTGATTATTGATAGATATGTACTTATTGCCATTGGTGCCTTTAGATTCGTGGTTACCAGAGATTCAAGGGTTGCTTCTTTACTATCTAACAATCTAACTTAACTTTCTTGTTAAGTTATTGTAAACACAGTCTGATGTTTCTTTATTTCTTTCCCTTCTTATTCTTCCTGCTCCATTCTTTATATACTAGGTGTTTTATTCTTTCCCTTTAGTTAGTATTTCAATGGTCTGCTTTCTTTGCCATGATTTTATTTTATCTGGTGACATCATTTTAGCCTTAGGAGTGCTTCCCTCTAGAGCAGTTCCTTTAAGATATCCTGTAGAGGTAGTTTATGTGAGGCAAATTCTCTCAGCTTTTGCTTTTCTGGAATTGTTTAATCCCTCCATCATATTTAAATGATAATGGTGCTGGATACAATATTCTTGGTTCGAAGCCCTTCTGTTTCATTACATTAAATGTGTCGTGGTATTCTTTTCTTGACTTTAATGTTTCTGTTGAGAAGTCTGATGATAGTCTCATGGGTTTTCCTTTGTAGGTGATCTTTTTTCTCTCTCTAGCTGCCTTTAATACTCTGTCCTTATCTTTGATATTTGCTATGTTTATTATTATGTGTCTTGGTGTTGTCTTCCTTGGGTCCCTTGTGTTGGGAGATCTGTGGGCTTCCATGGACTACAAGACTATTTCCTTCCCCAGCATGGGGAAGTTTTCAGCAATTATTTCTTCAAAGACACTTTCTATCCCCTTTTCTCGCTTTTCTTCCTCTGGTCCTCCTATAATGCAAATATTGTTCCGTTTGGATTGGTCACACAGTTCTCTTAATATTCTTTCAGTCCTAGAGATCCTTTTATTTCTCTCTGTCTCAGCTGCTCTGTTCCTATTCTGTGATTTCTATTCCATTAGCAGTCTCTTGCATCTCGTCCAGTCTGCTGCTAAGCCCGTAGATGGCTTGTCTGATTTCTGCATTGTCTTTCCTCACTTCCCTCACTTCCTCCCTCAGCCCTTGTATATTTCTTTGTAGATCCATCAGCATGGTTATGACTTTTGTTCTGTATTCTTCTTCAGGAAGATTGTGCATTTCCATTCCTTTAGTCTCCCTCTCTGGTGTTGCCTGGGTCTTGGTGAGCTTTTTCTTTACCATATTCCTCTGTCTTTTCATGGCGTTTGAAGTGGTCGCTAGTAGGTGCCACGTATGTCAGCTGGGCTCTTTAAGACTTAAAAAAAATAAAAATGAAAAATGAAAAAAAGAAGGAAGAGAAAGAAAAGGAAAAAAGGAAAGAAAGAAAAGAAAAGAAAAGAAAGGAAGAGAAAAAAAAACGCCCACCGGGAGTAGATTCAGTAAGGATGCTGTAGGTGGCGCTGTTTCTCCTCTATTCTGCAGGCACAGCCGTGCAGCTCTGCAGGGCCGTTTGTAGCTCTGGCCAGGGAGGGAACGAATGCGAGGCTGTTGCTCTCTGTGTTAGTTCTCAGTGCAGCTATTTTTTCCCAGTCACCAGCCAAGGCGTCCCAAATTCTTCAGGACTCCCAGCCTGCTGGGCTGAGTTTGCTGGGACGATCGTATTCCTCCGTTGTGCCCCTGACTCTTTAAGTCTGCCAAAAAAAGCACGCACTTCTCTTTTGTCCTGGGTAACCTGCTGCAAGGACCTGGGCATGTTCCCAGCTCAAAACCTGTACCCTCTGTCTCTCCGATATCCGATACACCGCGTGGTATGTATCAGTGCTCCCGGCGCAGATCACCAGGGCTGGTTATTTCACAGGCCTGTATTTCCACTCCCTCCCGGCTCTGAATCCTCTCCTCCCACTGGTGCTCTGGGGTGAAGGAATTCTTGGGTCGTATTGGGACGCAGCTCTGTATCTTACCTGCCTCGCAGGGTGCCGAGTCCTTTCAGGCGCAGATGCAGGCTGTGCATTGTCCTGTATACTCTGGTCTCTCTTTTAGGAATAGTTGTATTTGCTGCATTTTCATAAGTATATATGGTTTTTGGAGTATTCCGCCACCCTGCTCGCGCCGCCGTCTTCCCAGAACCTATATGACATTTTTTTTAATGGCTTGCTAACTATATCTATTTGTTTTGTTATTTTAGTGGTTACTTTAGGTCTTATATTTATACATCTTTAGCATCACTGTTTACTTTCAAGTGATATTATACCACTTCTTGTAGTGTATAGAAGTCTTAAAACACACTCTCATTACTCTGTTACCTGTCTTTCTGGTATTACTCTCATTTTACTTGCATGTTGAAAACTTGCACAATTCAGCGTTATTTTTAGCTAAGTACTTATGTTTTAAAGAGATTTATGTAATTTTGTAAATAATACTTTTAAAATGTGGTTTGTATTTTGGTGTTAATTGTTTTTTTCCACCTGGTGTTATCTTCCTTCTACTGACAGACTTCCTTTAAATTTTCTTATCATGCAGTTCTGCTTATAATAAACAAGTTTCAGGCAAGACTAATACTCAAAGACCATTTTCTTGGAAGAAGTTTTAAATGGTGTTGTGTTCCACATGATGTTGTTACTATATAGTAATATTTTTCTATGATAATCTTGTATCCTGCAATCTTGTTAAACTCACTTATTAATTCTTGGAATATAAATATATATATTTCTGGGGTTTTCTTTCTAGACAACTGCCAATTACATCATCTTTCTTTCCTATCTGGTGCCTTTTATTTCTCCTTCTTGCTTTGTTGTTCAGGTTAGAAATTCCAGTGCTGTGTTGAAAAAGAGTAATAAGAGAGCACATCTTTGCCTTATTCCCTTCTGAAAAGAAAACATTCAGCCTTTCACGCCTAAGTATATTAGCTGGAGAGATTTTTCTGTATATGTTCTATATCAAATTGGAGAGGTTCTCCATTCCCAGTGTGCTGAGAGGATTTTTTTTTAGCACAGATGGTGTTGGATTTTCTCAAATGCTTTTTATGTGTCAATTTACCATATTATTATGTCAACTTATCATTTTCCATGTTAGTCTATTGCTAATGCATATTGCATTGATATTTTATATTGGCAAATGTAGAACCAGTCTTGCATACCTGGAGTAAATTTCTCTTGCTCTTCTTGTAAAATTATTTTATTCATTTTTGGATTTGATATATTAATATTTTACTGAGAAACTTCATATGTAAGTTTATGAGAGATTTAGCCTGGAGTTTTCTTTTCTCCTACTCTCTTTGTCTGACTTTGTATATTTTGAAAAGTATTTAAGCTTGGTGTGGAATTCTAGGTTGATAGTCTTTTGTTCTGTTTTATTGTTGTTTGGTTGTTTTTTTCAGTAGTTTGAAGATGTTGCTCTACAGACTTTACGTTCCTTATTTCTGAAGAGAATTCTGTTTTTGTCGTTACCTTTGTTACTTTAATATCCAACTTTTCCCATCCTCTGGATACTTTTAGGATTATGTCCTTATTTCTGATTTTGTGCAATTTGATTATGACACACTTTGGTTTAGTGTTTCCCTATTTCTTATGCTTGGTTCTTTGACCTTCTTGAATCTGCAGGCTTTTTCCCCAGCAAATTTGGCAAATTTCAACCATTATCTTCACATACTTTTCTTTTTCACACGTCTCTCTCTTCTCCATTGGGAATCCAGTTACATGTGCATTAGACTGTTCACTGATCCTCTGTCCATTTTTTGTTTTCCCTTTGTGTTTCATTTTGGATAGTTTATCCTACTTTGTGTTTAAGTTCCTTTCTTCTTTCATGTCTAATCTGCTATTTGTTATATTCGGTGTGTGTTTCATATTAGACATTGTACTTTTTATTGCTCAAAGTTCAGTTTGGATCTTTTTATATATCCCTTATCACTACTTAACTGTATAAGCATATTAATACAGTAACTTTTTATGTCCTTCTTTTCTAATTGTAGCTCCTATGCTAACCTAGATTCACTGCAACTGATTGATTTTTCTCCTTACAATGGGTCATATTTTCCTTTTTCACATACCTTATAATATTTTACTGACTGTGAAGTATTATGAATTGTACCTTGCTGGGCCCTGGATATCTTTGTACTCATGAAAATTCTTGAGCTTGCTTCAGAGACACAGTTAAGTTACTTGGAAACAATGATACTCTTGGGTCTTAATTTTTAAGATTTGTTGAGTAGAGTCGAAGCACCATTTATTCTCCCTACTGATGCAAAATGCTTCCAAGTACTCTTCCTTGAATTACAAGTTTTATACTCTGGCCAGAGTATAGTTATCAGGTATATTGCCTCTATCTAATCCATTTGATGGTCTTTCCTGAACTTTAATTTCTTCATATCTGTGCACTGCTTAGGACTCTACTGGACATCTTCCACAGATCTTCAGGGTTATCTCTCTATGCAGTTCTCCTCTCTAGTTTTCTGTCCTTCAAGTACTACTGTCTTGGTCTCCCTGGACTCAGTTTGTCTACCTTCCTCTGGAATTCTGTGATCTGCCTGGGCTTCCCTCCATGCTTCACAGTTGGTATACTCTATCAAGGCCATAATCTGGTGCAAGTTTAGTTATTTTACAGTTATTATTTAATAATACAAGCAATAACACTATATATCTGTGTTGCCCAGGGCATAGAATAAAATATAGGCTTAGCACGTGATTTTATTACTTACTTATATCAGGAATTTGTAAAAAGTGTTTGTGTCCCCTTTTACATAATGTTAATAGGGTAGAAGAATTAAAATTTTTGAGAAGAATTATAATAATTTAAGCATGTGATGCTTTCAAGAATTTGGCTTTTAAAAACTGCTGGAAGGCAAGCAAATTTAGTAAAACAACTGGAGGACAATAAGCATGTTCATAATTGTTGAATCAGAGGTTCTAATTTCAGGACACTTTCCTAAATAAATCACATGAAATGAACAAAGAGATGTATGTGTAAATAATATCAGATGTTGCTATTTATAATATGGTGTTTCTACTTTGTCTCTAAACTGTGAGTCTATGTCAGTAAATTATGGCCCATTATTTGTATCAAATACACTATAGCTATTAAAAAATCATATTCAGTGACATGGGATTTCTGCTTATTATCCAGTAAGAGAACATATGTATATGTGTGTGTGTATGTATGTGTGTATTTGTAGGGAGATGGCAATTGAGAGAGAGAGAGAAAAAAAGAGGAGATTTATGGTAAGGAACTGGTTTATTTGATTGGTCAGTAAAATCTGAAATTTGTATGGCAAGCCAGCAGGCTGGAAATGCAGGCAGTATTTTATGTGTACTCTTGAGACAAAATGTCTTCCTTTCCAGGAAACCTCAGCTTTTACTCTTAAAACCAAACAGATCAGATTCAACTGATTGGATGTAGCCCACAGACATTATCAAGGGTAACCTCTTTTCCTGAAAGACAATGGATTGTAATTGTTAACCACATCTACAAAATTCCTGTCACAGCAGCACTTAAATTGGTATTTTATGAAATAACTGGGTGATACAGACTAGCCATTTTGGCACATAAGAATAACCATTCCATGATTTCTCATGAAGCCATAATAGTTTCTAGAGGTACTTCAGGAAAAAGAGAAATGTGGAAAGACAATTTCTGCACCATCTCTTTAAAAATTGAGCCCTTGTTATAAGTTTATTAGTTCAAACTTTTTAAAATTTCTTCTTTAAAAGAGTTTTAAGATCTAAAAAGTAGTCAGAAAAACAGTTTTTTCTGTTTTTTTAATGACTTGGATAAATACAACAATAATATTGAGTAAGAAAGAATTTCTACAGAAGGAGACAAAGCTTAGAGTCCAGGGATACCAACAAAAGTATTTGAAGGATAGAGAAACAAGGAGAAGAGAGTGGCACATACAAAAACATATGAAGTAAAATAACTATTGTTAGCTAATATTAGCTGACTTTTTGAATTCTTATTGTCTGGCAGGCTTTGTCATAATATTTATGTAAGAAAAAGAAAATTTTTCTAAGCTTTTCTTAAAAAAGTGTATGTAACTTTTGCAAAAATGATACAACTTCTGCATGTGATATTTATAGGTTCTAGCCATGCTTGTTCCACTCTCGTAGATTTTATTTTCCAAAGACGGCCATAGAAATAACTCTAGTTTCACATGCCTTTCATGACTATTTCCACATTCCCATAAAGAGGCAGATTTTCTTTCCCCTCCCCTTAAATCCAGATGGTATTGTGAT